>JACCIY010001047.1:0-40865 GCA_025506505.1 Flaveria sonorensis | reverse complement strand
AATTAGCCCCCTAGACTATCTTTAAAATATAAAAATGACTTAAACATAAACAAATATATTTTTGTTGACACAAAATATATTTATTAACAATAAAATCCTAGTCATTTAAATCTTCAACGTCTCGTCTTGGTTCTTCATCTCTAACGCGCTGTTTGACTTTTCCGATGACTTTAACAGCGACGTTGACATTTGTTGACTTTGACTGTGTTGATAATATAGACTATCCTTTTCAGACCCAACAATACTTCCCCTTAGTCTATTATTATCAACGTCTTTATTGTGATCAGCACCGAAAGTCAACTATATAATGATCTCAATCTCCCCCTAGATTGATGATCTGGTATCGACAATCTTTCATCTTATAGGCTCCTCTTTTTGAATGCTCCCTCTTTTGTGTGATCATGAGAATGATCAGGAACAGCATCTCCACCTCTTTATCTTGAGTGCCTCAGAAGATTGGGAGAAGGAATCCTAGGTCGGTATCCTTACAAAATTGAGGAACAGGTTCTCTAGTATGGTACTTTGCTCAGTTGATGATCGGCCATCAATTGCAGCAGAATCTGTAACACATTTACAAACACATTCTATACAATTCTCGTTAGATCATTTTAACAATACAAATAAACTTGTGTTATCTGAATGTGCAATTCCCGTGAAATGCATGTGAAAATGATAACATTTAATAGCATAATATGGAAGACTTGAAAAATGATTTGAAATGAAATTTTATTTTATTTTGTTTTATCATATTACACCAAGAATTAATTTAATCATGAGATCACATCCTCAAGATATACGAAAGCATAAAGATGTATTTCGAACATCGACAAGTTAGTGAGATCACACTGATCACAGAGTCTGGTCATATTTTAAGTTTTTGAAAGCCAAAAACAGTTCAAAAATGATTGTTGGTATATTTGTCCAATTTAAACCCTGCCTTATCCTTTTCAGCAAGTGATCTGCAATGATTTTATCATATTTTAGATTTAATAGAGAAGCTCAGGTGATTTGGTTCCCATAGACATCCGTAAAGAACTTATCCTATCATCGGGCTTATTGAGTAATTGATTAACTCTGCTTGACTTCCTTTTGAGGTTCACAATGATCTTAGTTCAGAATCACTGTGCTTGTTTTAGGGAACAGATGATGAGAGCTCCAGGTCTATACTTACGTATAACAGAGGAGATGATCATCTAAGCGTGTTGATGAGAGCTTCAGGTCTATACTACGTAAACAGAGAAGATCACGCTCCAGGTCAATGCTTTCGCCATAGCAGAGGAGATAAGCACGAAATATACATCTGAAGAGCTAACAAGAAGCTACATTCAGGACTTGGGGATAGGGAGATTTTGAAAAAGTCAAAGCAGATTTTAATCTCTCAACCCATTTTTGACAGGACATGTAACTTTGTGCAGGCCGAGATGTCCTGGAAATGATCCTTATCACCGAGTTCTAAAGCTTTAGTTAGGCTACAGAAACACTATTTACTTTCGTTTTCAGGCTGAGCTACCAAGCATATCATATAATGAAACTGTTTTTTTCAGATTTTAGAATATAAGTGATACAGACATCTAAATCAGTACTATCATTTCTACACATTACAAGTCATGCAATAAGCATACCAAGAAGACATACTATCATTTTTCAGTCATCCCAAATCAGTTCTTAGTTCCATGAAATTTTTATTCTCCCTCGAATTTCTTTTTAACTACCATGAAACAAAAAAATGAAATTCCTTTTTTTAAAGTATATATAAACGAAATTGAAAAAATAATTTACTAAAGAAAGTCTTCCAAATTATACTAGCAAAAACATAAGAAATGAAGTAACAAGAAAAATACAGTGATTGTGAATGGTAGATAAGAATCCAAAATGTGGATGAGATACCATAACCTGTTTGTCCGCCCCTCATTTGAATTAGAACAATCCCAGTCAGTAAACCGGATTACTGATAGGCCTCTGAATGTTCCTGCACTCATAAACAGACTACTTAGAGAGGGGGCCAGGCATCGTGGTCCTAGGAGTTCTTTTTCATCGGTGTATGTAACCTGTTTAAGCACACACTCTTTTGAAAAATCATTTATTTCTTTATCCTTTCTTTTGTTTTACTTTTCAAATTTGTTTTTGTTTAATTACTTTTGATTTGAAAGAATTGAATTTGGAATCATTTTCTGTTTATGACCCGAAGGAAGAGATTTTAATTTTGAAACATTGGTCTTTTTCATCTTTGAATCATGTGAAACCGGCTTCACATGAGAAGGTTTGGATAGATTGTTCTTATCCAACCATTCAAAGATATGTGCTTTTTACCTTTTGAACCCGAGAAGCAACCTGTGTTATCTTTACATCCCGAAGCTTGCCTTTGAACCTGAGGCACTTCTTTAGCACATGACCTTCTTTCCACATCTAAAGCAAGCCTTGAAAGGCTTTGGTTTTTGTAGTCCGTGGATAATAGGAGAGGGTGGAGCCTGCTTTGAGGTTGTTGTAGCTTGTTGACAACCTTGAAGCTTCTTCTTTTGGATATCAGGAAATTGAACCTTTTGAGGCTTGTCAAGTGGATTTCCAACTATGCTGTGATTTGATTTGTGATGTTCCGGGAGCTGAGATCTGAAATTCTTCTTAGAGCCTTTTTGTATGACTGGTGACTTGTTAGACTTGGAAGCAGATTTGTAAAGATCATGATGGATAGCAGATGAAGATGGTGAGTGCTTCTGCTGAATTTTAGAGGAACTGCTGATTTGTTAGCAGTTGGAGATGAGATCCGTATAGGTCTTGATTCACTGTTGGAAGCTTTTGACATTGATAACTTCAGGTGAATTGATGATCTCTGGTTCATCATCAGAACTTGTCCAGTCCTGTATACATAAGTCAGCTTCTAATGGATCTTGATGATGGACTCTTGTTGTGTCGGTTTGTGTTGTTGTGTTCTGATTACTTGACGATTCCACAACTGTTCCTTCTTTGACAAGCTTGACAGGAACAAAGAAGGGATGTTGCCTGTCTTGAATTTGTTAAAGAAGTTACTAGAAACAAACGATACTGGTTTTGAAGCATCAGAGGTGGAGTTATCATTTTACACATCAGATCCTTGCTTGATGAGCCCCAAACCTGTATGAAAATCATATTCATCTCGAACCTCTTTATGATTAACGCTGCTCAAACCTGCATGTAAACTATTAGTATCTGTAGCTTTAATTAAATCATTAGATGATGAGGTTGAGGCATAGGAGAGTAACAATGAGTGCTAGGAGGAGGATAAACATATGAAGTTTCACCACATCCCACACCGTTTTGATTCTAGCTCCGCTTTGCTTACAGAATAGTTTCCTGTTTCATCCCAGATATCGTCCATTTGTCAAGTTTAGTTTTAAGCTTGCTAGTCTCAAATTCTGCTAAAGTGACTTGTTCGCTCAAAACATTAATCTCGACATTCTTTTCTAAAAGATTTCTTTTTAAAAGATTATTTTCTTTTAAAGCTTCTCTTAGTTTAATAAATATTTGGACTCATTGATTTTAAGTTCATTGTTTATTCGTTTTAATTCTTTTTCGTTTTCTAACAATAATCTGTTAGCTTTATAAACCCCGATAAACGAATTTTGCAGGGAGGAGAACACATGTCTTGAACTATCTCATAGGGGAGTCCCATAACTATCTTTTCAGCAGCTAGGGCTTTTTCACATTGATATACGGGAGTGTTCTTTTGTATTCTCCTCCTCAGTAGCTCTCTTCTTAGCTTCTTCAGCTTCACCTTCCTCTTGCTTTCCTTCATCCTGAACTTTACTCTGACTTGTACAATCACCAACATCACCAAAACTCTCACCTTGAGTATCACACTTGAGTTCTTTGAAAGGATCAAAATCCTTAATTGAATCCTCATCACTGTTTACCACCTCAGCCATCAATATATGGTTGACTTTTTCTTTAGTTTCTTTGATCTTAACACTTGAAGATACACACCACACATGAATTGACTGTACTCTTTTCTTTTCATATCCAAGTTAAATGACTTCAAATTGTTGATAACTTCCATGAGTTTATAGTCAGCAAAATTCTTTCCTGCTTTAACTCTTACTTACAATGACTCCACTGTGGAGGAGAGTGTCCAGAAGTTTTGTGACTTGTTCATGGTTCCCCAGTTGTCATCATACTTCTTAAGGTTACATGCCACCATCAGAAATCGATCAACAAAATCAGATATCTTTTCATCTTTCATGGAGCAAAAGAATCAAACCGACTTTGTGCCGATATTAGATCATCAGAGGCTAATTTCGCTGAAATTTCACTAAATTCGCTGACAAATTCGCTGAATTTTCACTAATTTCCCTGGCAAGTTCGTTGGTATTTCTCTCCTAATTTCGCTGGTAATTTCAGCAGCAGTTTCGCCCAACAATGGCACACAGATGCTAGTTTCGCTGGATAGTGTCGCTCGAAACTAACAACTTGGCAACAATTTCGCTGGGATTGGCACACAAACACTATGAAATTTCGTTCAACGCATGTACATTCGATGGACAAAGAAATCAGCTCCAGAACCATGAACTGTGTAATTCGCTGAATGATCCCTAGTTTCGCCGGCGAAACTGTGTAGTTTCACCCGGCGAAACTGTGTAGTTTCGCTGAATGATGCTGTAGTTTCGCTGGACGATCTGTAAATTCGCCTGACGTATCTGGACAGCCTTTTTCAGCACGAAATCAGCTCAAACTCATCCAAATCTCAATGGATTTGAGATCTAATGATTCCTATAGCTTCCACACCAAATCGAGCAATCCTCAATCAATTTCCATATCAAAACCACTCAGATCAGATCGAAAATGAATGGAACAGTGACTTAGAACTAGAAAACCAAACAAAACTCAAATAATCAAGAGCACAATGGCTCTGATATCATATGTTGGGTCTTTAGATCGTTGATACAGTGCACTTGATGACAAACACAAACAATTCACACTGAGAACACAAATATCAATGATATTTGTATACAAAATAGATCAAACACTATAAAATAAGGATGAATAAGATGAACACCTCAAGAACATTTAATAAAACTCTTGTTTGATCTATATTGATTTGCATAAGATATTGGTTTACATGGAACCCTCAAATCTAGCTCATTCAAGCTTCCTAAACACACTAATGACTCTAGCTATAATAGTCTAATGACAATTAGCCCCCTAGACTATCATTAAAACATAAAAATAACTTAAACATAATAATATATTTTGTTGACACAAAATATATTTATTAACAATAAAATCCTAGTCATTTATATCTTCAACGTCTCGTCTCGGTTCTTCATCTCGAACGCGTCTGTTTGACTTTTCCGATGACTTTGACAGTGACGTTGACATTTGTTGACTTTGACTGTGTTGATAATATAGAATATCTTTTTCAGACTCAACAAATATATCATCATAGCCGTTATGTTCTCTCTTTAAAGTTTCAATTTAGTGGGACGGGGATAAATGTGAAGTTGTATTTATAAATCTACTTTTAATCATAGGTGGAGAACTTCATAGCAAACTTTCAGTGACCACACCTATCTTTTAAGATTTATCTCCTTGAGTATTTGTTTGGATAGATTGTGACATTAGAATTCTCTTAGAGGTAACTTGTTCCTTCGAGGATTGTCATTCTCAGACTATTAGTCATCAAGTGGATTTTGACATCTAGGTTTGAGAGGGTAATTGTGTCCGAAGATGTTGATTGGTGTTTGAATTTCTAAGTAGGAATAAAAGAATTTTAAGATGATAGGTCTTAAGGGTCATAAATATCTTATAATGTTAAGCTAACTAGCATAGGAGTGCTTGTTTAGGCTATCACTAACTATGTTCAATATATTTATTTGTGCAAATATAAATGTCTAGTAACATACTATCGTCTAGCTATATTTTTTGAGGAATACATCAAACAACAAGACTAAATATTCCACTCTTAAAAGAATTAAGTCGAATTTAGGTGAAAATTTGGGTTTGTAGTCAACGGTTCAACTTAAAAAATAGAAAAAATTGAATGAAAGTTGATATATTGTAGTTAGTACTTATAGGGACTACAACAAATCAGAAGACATGTAAATGTTGCCGAAACTAGTGAATTAAACAATGTTTAATTATTCTTTTATTCTTTATTATTAATACAAAGTGGAAAAAGTTTTAGATAATGTTCCATGTAAAATGGTGCCGATAAATATTTGAGTTGATCCAATCGTTTCACCATGATTTACTTGGTTAACTTTCAAAATAAATTTTAGGATTTAAGATCATTTCAGTCAATTAATTACAAAATTAAATCATAATCCAACTACAGTTATAATCAAATCACAATCTACAGGGATATACATAAGTTTATGATAAGAATAAATATGTTAATATATTTAAACAAGGGACCACTAGCTATATTATTCCCATGGGACTAAGGGAATAAATATGTTAATATATTAAACAAGGGACCACTAGCTATATTATCTCATGTGACTAGGGGGTGTTTGTTTTTTTTGAGAAGCACTTCTGACTTCTTTGTCTGCGTCGCGCAGACCCACGTGCAGACGTTGAGGCATGCAGACTTTTGATTTTTCAAAGACGTTCATTAAAAAACGTCTGCGCGGAGTCTTCTGGTGCAGATGTGATCAGTCACTTCTAGCCACTTCTAACCTCTTCTCTCTTCTCATTCTACCCTAACCAGTTATAACCTTAGGTGGAAACCCTTGATCAATTTCTCACCTCCTCTCCGCCACCCTCCTCGCGACGACATCGCTCCCTCCCTCCCTCTTACAGGTCTGCCACTACCGCCGCAGACCTCGCCGACCTCCGCCGTAGACTTCCCCTTCATCTCTGCCGCCCGCCGCCCTCTTGAGGGTAAGTTTTTGTTTGATGATGCTGGTGTTTAGAGATGTTAAGTTTGTATTACAATCTGCTGTTCAGATGGTGTTATTGAATGTTTGGTGAGCTGATGTTTGATGATGTTAGTGTGATTGATAAACTATTGAACTAGCAGTTTGATGATGCTAGTGTTTAGTAATTTGTTTACTGAGCAGTTAATGCAAAATATGAAATAAATAATTTAAATAAAATGTGTTTTTATGGTTTATGAATATTATTGCAGTGTGTATGGCTTTTATTTAAATTTTAATGTTGAAGTACTTTTTAAAGTTTAGAAATTAGGTTTATTTTAATTATAGACTATTTTGCAGTCTGCAGATGTCAAAAAACAGACAGTCTTCTTCTTGCAAACTGCAGACGTTTAGTCCACCTCTTCTCCTGTAGATGTCTGCAGATGTGGTCCGCAGACTGCAGACATTTTGCTGTAGAAAAAAACAAACAACACCTAAAACTAATATCAAACCTTGAGATTTAAAAAGCCACTTGATTGTAAATGAATAAAAATTGTAGTATAGGCCATTTAACGAAGAAGACTAAAAAATCCAATAGTCTCGGTCGCCAAATTACGTATCACGAGAGTGATGCAGCAACGTTGGCTGAATTAAATCAGTCTCAACAACTAGGGCAGTGTGAAAGTCGGTTAGGACAATTAATGGAGATCCACCTGGATACGTCAACATCATATATGTAGTTCTGATTCGAGTCCATTTTGTTGGATCTCAATGAAGCTTTGTTGTACTTGTTGTAGAGGTTCAAACAAAAAAAATGGACAGTGGTTTGTAGCAAAGTTCTAGAAGCAGGAAGATATGAGGGTTTCTTGAGCTAAGACCTCCATTCAAAAGAAATGTGTATTAGGGTTGAGCAAAGGTGTTGATAATGTATTGTAAAAAGAAGATAAACAAGAGAGAAATAGGAGAGGGAAAAACTGATTCATTCCATTAGGATTCCATACATTACACACACACACACACACACACACACACACACACATATATATATATATATATATATATATATATATATATATATATATATATATATATATATAACATCAAACCTTAAAGACCATAAACATTGAACTAGGCCTCCCCCTCAAACATTTTACAATATACACTATCTAACATTATACTTAGATAACCATAGTTTGGTTCTTGAGGACTGATATTAACTCATACAACGAGATCAATTAGGCTGTCTCACTAAAACCTTACTAAAAAAACTAAGTGGGACAAAACTTAGTTAAAAAAAGAGTACATCATGCATAATAGCTTCAACATTATCAGTTTGTTTATTAAGATAGCATTTTAGGTTTGAATATTATTACCTCATTAAAAATTTGTTTGCCATGAAACAATATTAATTTGTTTATTTTAAATATTATTTATCAATTTTTTTAGCATTCTCATTATGATGATCGATTTAAAGTTTTCTTATTAGAATGGACCACCTAAATGCAATATCATGTATGATTCAAAAAGAGGATTTTAACCTAATCTCTAAAATGTTGTAAACAATGATGATGTGAATGATATGTTGGATGATGGAATTAGTGATGAAGTTGAATTTGACGTGAATGATGAGTTAGATGAAGATGAATTTAGAGATGAATCTCAAACAGATAGAGATGATGCATCACATAATAATATTCAAGTACCTTCAACTTATGTCAATATAGAGGAAACTAATTTGACTGTAGATGATAATTGGATAGCGACACATTCTAAAAGTAAATTTGATTTCACTCATAAGCTGGGAAAAGGTTCTTTCCATAACAAGGAAGAAATTGTTAGAATTGTCAAGTTCTATAATATCAAGGCATATAAATATTTTGAGGTTGTTGAATCATGACCAATGTCATGTGACCCGTCATTTTCAGGTCACTTTTCGTTCAACACGAACATGGTTTTCTGATCATACATTCATGCATTTAATGTTGTTCACTTAAATGCGTCATTTATTGCACAAACATTCACAAACCTTTCATGTAACGGTAATTCGGAGAATTGCCGGATCGGACACGCGTCTGTGCCCGAACGTTAGTGATTTGTCAAAACAGTTTTAAAAAAATCAATTGATGTGAAATTGTGTGTTATGTGTTTATGTAAGTAATGCTTAGCTTGGTTGCGAAAATTAGAAATTTACTAGCATTTACGTGTTTTCACGCATTTTGGCTTTTAAAGCTTAGTTATTATAAAATTGACTTCAAACTAGCAAAACAAATATTATTTTATGTTATTAATTTTATTGATATTATGGGAGCATTTGATGGTTTCGGTGCAAAAAAAGTTCAATCGCGTAACGATAAAACGATTTTATAAAAGGTCAGGGTTTTTCTTGTAAAGAAAAAAAGATTAAAATCCAAACCCCCACCCCTTTACCTTAAATCAGCCGCCCCCTTCCTCTTTTCCCCTTCCCATTTATGAAACACACACATACACACACGCACTTTTATCTTTCAAGAAAATGTTGGTGAATTCGAGCAGTGCTTGCATCAAACGAGTGTTAGACATCAAGTCCTTGCTATCACATGTAAGTATTTAGTTTAATTTCATACTCTTTGATTATCATGATGAACATGAACCTAGTTAACCAAAAAAACAAATCAAAACTTGAAGTTGATTGATTATGGGCTGGTATGTAATATAATGATGTTTGTACAGATTGTTTTGTAAAATTATGTTGTTTTGATGAAAAAACCAAGACTTACTTGTAATGGAAACTTTAATTTTGGGCTTTTATATAGATTGTATGATTTTGATGAAATTGGATTGAATTGATAGTTATAGGATGTTAGTTCGCGCTAGTGGATAAAAATTCATGTTTTGAACTTTTGATTTTGGCTTGGTTTTCTTGTACCTTCCATTAAAGGAAATGTTTTGGGTAAGTTGATTAATAGTTATGATTTATGCATGTTTAGTTGTGATGATTGTTATGATGTTTATAACATAAGAAGGGATTGGAAATAATCAAATTGTGAAAAACGCTTCGTATGAACATGCTTGCTATTTATGGAAACTTTTGTGTTATGATGTGCCGTATGATATGTGTAGAACATGTTATGGTGATATGATTGATGTTGAAATGATCATAGGAACATGCTAGGAGGTTTGTTTGAAATTTGTGCAACTCATGTTCTTAAGTTTTAAATTAGAAAACTTTGGGCATGATTAAGTTTCTAGGTTATGTTAACATGTTTTGGATGATGTTTGGATGTGTTACATGTATAATTAAGATGTTTGTTATGATATGATTCATAATCTTGAAACGGATTGGACATGTGTAATGATATCATACTTTACAAAAATAAAAACTTTTCAAAAATAGATTTCCGATATGAAACTTTATGTAAATCATTATTTGAGCATGACTAAACATGTTTTTACTTATTTGAGTCACCAACAGGCCGCCGGGTCCGTCCGATCAACTATGGTCCAACAAAAGTCAACTTTGGGAAAAAAGTCAAACTTGTTAAACATTTTTCAAACACGCTAACAATTATGTTGTTTGGATATAACGGGGTTCATTTGACCATTATGTACACATACTCATAAACCTACATTTGTTAGGTAACGATTAGTTTTTAGCTTTTACAGTTATGTTTTCCAACGCATTCTAAGGTGAGTATTCACGACCCCACTCTTACTTAATTTCCTTTTTGGGGGAGAATCATGCAAACTTTTTATTTATCTGATTTTAGTATTATTGGTATATCGTTTGTTACTGTAGTGCAAACACTATCACGCAAATCCTTACACACTCGAACCATTAATATCGAACTAGCGAGGTAATTTTGAGTAGTACTACTAGTTTTGACAAACCCACCCCGCGTTAGTCGTGCTAACTCGACCGGAGGTCGATGGGTGTTTTATTGACCTAGACAGATGATATTGTACTGTGATAAGACATGGCGGAAGACAAAACAACTCATAAGTAGTCAACTTCGGTTCGAAACGTTAAATAACTCGATATATAGGCTAGCTACCTATGGTATACCTTTGTTTACTTTTACCAAGCAAACGCTTAAACATATTTACCAAATTACACTTGTGAACTCACCAATCTTGTGTTGACACACTTAAACATGTCTTCTCAGGTCGCTAGCACGCCTAAGCCTAAGGTTGCATATTTGAGGCTCATGCATCATCTTTATCATTCGAAAGCAAGTTCATTTACATTTATACTTTTCATTGGCCGCTTTGTTTTGCACATTTATAACTCTTGGCTTTACAAACATTTACGCTTTCGCATTGATTACATTAAAAACTACGTTTTACTCTGATTAAGGTCAAGCGTGTATTTTAAATCGCATATAGTGTCGTTTGATATGACGGTGTCTGAGATCCTGGTTTGTCATGCGCCTCGCAGTAGAAACCTATCGATGGGTTTAAAGGGTGTGACATGTCACACCCTCAAATTCCATCTATGAGGTTCTATCACAAGACGGGTGACAGACTAGGATCGTAGTCATCGATCATGTTGAACGACCATTATATGAGTTTAAAATACCAAATTGCTTATTCAACATGAGAAAGTATAGTTTTAAAGTTTAATTTTAAATAAATGTAAAAACAAAATGTAAGCAATGCATAAAAGAAGACGCCCAAACAAAGTAAGCAATGCAAAATAGAATAGTTTGAACATTTTTATAGAAGTGATGCAACTCTGGTGCAATCCTAACCTTAGTTGTGTTGGCGATTTGAGAAAACATGCTTAAAATGTCAATAACATGGTTGGTGAGTTCATAGGTTTCGAAACAAATAAACATTTAAAATGTTCATAAGATAATGTAAACAAAGTTATATCAATAGGTAGCTGACCTATGTTCATGTTACTAAGCATTTTGAAATCAAAACTCTATTGTGTTATGTTGTTTTCCTTTCACCACGTCTATCATAAACGATGGTAAAGTGTTAAGTCAATATTACACCTGTTCAACCTCCAGCCGTGTTAGTACGACTAACGCGGTTGAGTTTTTCAAACCCAGTAGTACCACTCGAGATTGCCTTGATAGATCGTTACTAACAGTTTGATATGTAAGGACTTTTTATGATATGCTTGGTCTAAAGTGAACAAGTGATGTAATAGTAATACACAAAAGGAAATTTTTTTGTTTGCTTGCTTTCTCACCCAAAAAGGATGTATGCAATAGAGGGGTCGTGATGACTCACACTAGATTGAGATGCAGTATTTTATATTAAATAAGTTAAGGTCAAAAAGAGCCTATCTAAAAAATGATCATCTGGACTAAGACTAGACGGGACAATAATTGCATTTCAAACTACAACTTAATCATTCTAAGAGAATAGCATTAACTATAAAAACTCAAAAAAAAAAAAAAAAAAAAACTTCATCCTACAAAAAAAATGCTAAAAACAAATCAAATTTACCTCTATAGAATCGATTTAAGGTTTGAATAGTGCATTGATATATTTATCAATTCACTAAGTTTGAGTTTAAAGAATGAGATGCAGTATTTTATGACGAAAACCTTATTTTTTTTTCTTAAATTTTAAAGATATGACGCAGTACGATAAATGGGATGTGAATATGTTGATCAATCTTTGAGAGGTTAGAATAAATGTCTTTTTGTCTTTTATACAACTTGTTAGTAATTTTACCAGTTTGCTATGCGAGTCAGATTTGAGTATCATTAACATATGTTTTTGTAGTAGTGAAAATACACGTAATCTTGTATTACGTAAATAATAAGTATGTATGTGAGATTGTTTTATTTAAATGTTAAATGAGGTTAATTTTTTTAAGTTAATAGTCGTTTTTAGAGTAGAAAGGAAAACAGTCCTATTGATGGCTGCTCTCTGTCTGCCTACTTCGTCAAAGTTACCTTTTGATATATAATATTGTGGAGAACATCCTTGAGCATAAGAATCACGTGTGGTAATATTTGACCTTTCTAGGAAATTTTATATAATTTCTATACAGCATTTATAAATAAGATAATTATATTATGAAAATATAAAATATAACTATAACATAACTTATTGATAATATATTTTCACGCATATAGCAATTTATATAAGTTATTATTCGAAATCTCTGTATCATAATAAATTGCACAAGTTAGTAGGGGTGTTTAATATTCGAATCGGATTCGAAAATCTTGAAATTCAATTCGACTCGAGTCGAAAATCACTGATTTGAAATTTCATTCGAATTTTCAAATTTGAATTCGATTCGATGTCTAATTATCGAATTCGAATCAAATTGTGACTTTGTGATTTTCGATTCGATTTGATTCAAAATTCGAATAACAAACACACACATATATTTATATATTTTGTATATTAATTTAGGAATATGCATATGAGAAACTAAAAATTAAAAGTTTAAAAAATATATAATATAAAATATTAAAGCCTAATTAATACCTTTTGACTTATTTAAAACTTGTAATATTTCATATGTTACGCTTGTTTATATATTTTGATCATTTGATATTTGATTTTTCGAATGAATTTTGAAAATGCTATTCGATTAATTATTTTTTTATTAAATACAAACCAAATAAATTCAAATTCGATTCGAATTCGAACTTTTTTGAATATGAATCGAATTCAAATCTTGTTTGAAAGTTTCGAATTCGATTCGATTCGATTCGAATTCGATTTATCTTTTTCAAATTTGAATCTAATTCAAATCCGGTATGAAAATTTTAAAATTCGACTTATTCGATTTGATTAACTCGAATTCAACTCGATTCGATGAACAACCCTACAAGTTAGATAAGAATCAGAGATGAATATTTAAAAAATATAAAATGATATTTAGTTTTTGAATAAATAATAAGACAATAATATCTAAAAAAAGAGAAAAGAATAATCAGGAGGAAGGAGCACGAAGCAAAGAACAAGTTTACCGTATTTTAATCTTTTAAATTTAACCTAATAATCTTTACATGTGATAGCACGTGACATTTTCACATGCTGTCACCTCTTAGTTTTTCCGCCCAAACTATTTATTGTATTTTAAAAAATCAATTAACTAATTTTTAAATTTTTATCTTTC
Source organism: Flaveria sonorensis (assembly GCA_025506505.1). NCBI lineage: Eukaryota > Viridiplantae > Streptophyta > Magnoliopsida > Asterales > Asteraceae > Flaveria > Flaveria sonorensis. The sequence goes on along the minus strand of JACCIY010001047.1, from coordinate 26,966 downwards.
ACTCTTCATTATAAATCCAAGTCATTTTTTAACCATTAAGATTTAAATATATTTTTTTATTAAATAAAAACTAAGTATTTTGATTAAAAAATACTTTATCAAAATTAAATTTGTCTATACTAAAACAACAAAACTTTTTAAATTATAAAATATTTTAAAATCAATATTTTTAAGATATAAAAGTTTTATACAAAATGATTTTGACAAAACAAACCCGAAGTTTCTAAACAATAAGATATTGAAAAAAAACGAGCATTTTCAAAGCAATAATTTTTCTAAAACAAAAGTTTTAAAAATAGTAAAATGTTTTATTAGCTAATTAAATTACTTTTATATTTAATGTTTTACAGTTACTAACTCTTAATTAATAAATGTTTACTATTTATCTTATTTAATCCATGTGATACACGGGGTTATAGTCTAGTATTGTTTATATAAAAAAAATTATAATAACATGTAACAGAAATCAAATTATAGTATGAAACAAGAGGATCAAACAAAAAAATATAAATCATATTTGACTGATTGTTCACTATAAATTGAAAGATTATATAATATCTTTGAAAAAACTTTAGTTTAAAACTATTCAAATATAACCAATATTCAAATTTCACTTTATAGTTATATGTGTTTAATTATATAATATTAAACAAATTTATCTATTTCTAAATATTAGTTAGTAATATCTTAAGCACAAAGACACAATTAAACACGAGTTTACTGTTTCAAGTTTACAACTATATAATTCTATAAACACGATACAACACAATCAACAAAGTAATCCCCACCACTCATCTTCCACCTTCGACCACCGTCACCACCTACATGTCCACCGCCGGCCACCGTGGTTCCACCATCTCTCCACCATGACCACCACCCACCCACCTCTCCACCTCCTCCTCCTCCCCCCCCTCCTCCTCCTCCCACCACCGTCCTCCGCCGTAGACTTCCTCATCAACTCCTTCAACTCCACCACCATCTCCCTCTACGGTAACGCCACCGTCGAATCCCACATCCTCACCCTCACAAACGCCACCCAACTCCAAATCGGTCGAGCCCTTTTCCCCCAAAAGATCCCCACCAAAAACTCATCCTCCATTCTCCCATTCTCCACCTCTTTCATCTTCGCAATGGCACCCACAACAAACGTTCTTCCGGGCCATGGGTTCGTGTTCATCTTCACCCCTGTTATTGGGATTGATAACACAAGCGCAGCGCAGAATCTTGGGCTGTTTAGCAGAAACGTTGATGGGCTTTCGAGCAATCATGTGTTTGGAGTCGAATTCGATGTGTTTAGGAATGAAGAATTTGGGGATATTAGCGATAATCATGTTGGGTTTGATGTGAACTCGTTAACCTCTGTTAATTCGTCTGAAGCGGGGTACTTTGATGATCAAGATGGGGGGTTTAGGAGATTGAAGCTTAATGATGGTGGGAATTATCAGGTTTGGATTGATTATCAAGATTTTATGGTGAATGTGACTATGGCTCCTGTGGGTGTGAGCAAGCCCACCAGGTGTTTGATGTGTGTGTTCTTGAATCTTTCTGGGGTTTTTGAGGATGAGATGTATGTGGGATTCACTGCTTCTACTGGAGCATTGACTCAGAGTCATAAGATCTTGAGTTGGAGTTTTAGCAACTCGAATTTTTCGTTGAGTGATGGTTTGGTTACAGAAGGGCTGCCTTCGTTTGTGCTTCCTGGTGAGCGTTTTCATCGGTCTAAAGGGTTTGTGATTGGTGTGACATTAGGGGTTTTGTTTGTTGTATTGGCTTGTGGATTTGTTGGTTGTATGTGGGTCAAGAGAAAGAGGAGGAGAGCGAAGGAGAAAGGCGATTTAGAGGATTGGGAGTTGGAGTATTGGCCTCATAGGATTGCTTTTCAAGATATTGATTTGGCGACGAAGAGTTTTAGTGATGAAAATGTGATTGGAATCGGAGGTAATGGGAAGGTTTATAAAGGGGTTTTAGGAGGTGCAGAGATTGCTGTAAAACGAATCAATCATGACAACGATGATGGTGTTCAAGAGTTCTTAGCCGAGGTTTCAAGTCTTGGAAGATTAAGACATAAAAACTTAGTTGGATTAAGAGGATGGTGCAAGAAAGATAAGGGTAGTTTGATCTTAGTTTATGATTATATGGAAAATGGGAGTTTGGACAAAATGTTGTTTGAATGCAAAGATGATACCAAAATCTTGAATTTCAATGACAGAATGAAAATCTTGAAAGACATTGCAAATGGGATTTTGTATTTACATGAAGGATGGGAAGTTATGGTTTTACATAGAGATATCAAGTCAAGCAATGTGTTACTTGACAAAGAAATGAATGGAAAGTTGGGTGATTTTGGGTTAGCGCGTATGCACCAACATGGTCAAGTGGCAACCACAACTCGGGTGGTGGGAACAGCAGGGTACCTAGCACCCGAGGTGATTAAAACAGGGCGAGCCTCAACACAAACGGATGTTTTCAGTTTTGGTATTCTAATTCTTGAAGTTATATGTGGAAAACGGCCAATAAAGGTGGGAAACATCCCTTTGGTCAATTGGGTATCCGAATTGATGCAAAAAGATGAACTTTTTAACGCCATAGACGAGAGGTTAATGGCTATGGGTGGGCTTGACCACAATGAGGTCGAAATGGTGCTGCATGTGGGACTACTGTGCGCGCATCCTGATGCAAAATTGAGGCCAACAATGAGACAAGTTGTCAAGGCATTAGAAGGGAAGAACAAGAGTGAAGTAGATGAAGGTCAAAGTCAAAAGGAAGGGGAAGAGATGGATGTTTACTTGTTAGACAGGATGAATTCTCAAGATTTATGGTCAAAATATGCTCAAATACTAAGTTCAGAATCATCATCATTTTATTCACATCCAACATTTGTAGAGATTAGAAATGGGATTTCTTCTTCTATGTGATTACATAATGTTTTTAAATTTTTTTTTTGCTTATTCATATTATTTTGTATTCTTTTATTGTGTATTTGTGTAGATAATGGGCTTTGAGTGAAGCATTGGATGTTCTTTTATTAACATAATTTGAACTACAAAAATCAGAGATTTTAAAATTTTGTCCTGTCAGATTTTTTTCTAATCTTATCTCCAGACAGTATTTATTTAAATAAGTGGATTAAAATAGAACAAAATATTGGGTTGAAGGAATAGTTTTCATAAAATATAATGTGTATGTTTTGAGTCTTTTGTCAAAGATCTCATGTCAATTAAAAAATTGTGGTCTGAACAAATGTAAAGATTTGGATTCTTGTCTGGTTGGACACAAGGAGGAGAAATCAAAGTTGTTTTAGACTTTTAGGTTTTAATTATTGATGTCGTCTTGATGTCATAGACCGCGTTGGATATATTTATATGTTATTGATAAGTGACTTTTCTTTAGGATTAAAAAAAATATCATCTTTATAAAAGAATAAGATTATTAATCTATTACATTGACTAATATAGTCTAAGAATATTTATTAATCAATGGGGTATATTTCATTATTAATCTATTACATTGACTAATATAGTCTAAGAATATTTATTATTCAATGGGGTATATTTCATGGATTCAACTTCCAAACGACCCCGTAGGATTTCACATTACAGTATTACACCGATGAAAACAATTAGTTTTAAGATAATCTAGAAAAAGCAATTGTTTTCTGAACTTGGAGTTCAAGATGAAAACATTTAAAATATGGTAAGTCGGGTGAGTTCCCTTTATCTTATCTCTCGGTGGGGGTAAATGTGAACATGGTAAAATTTTAACAACCGTTGTTTGTTATGTTAAACTCAAAGTTATCGAACATGAAAGCTAGGATGCAGTTTTCTTGTTGGTAGAATAACACTTATCAAGGTTGTGTTTGGGTGTCTTCTGTAACACTCAAAAATTTTGGGTTTCAATTTTGTAAAGTTTGTAAATTGAAGATGTTTGTATATCGGGTCACCAACCTGTTAATTTGTACCTGGAATACGGGTTCGCAATTGGGTCACGAAAAATGCTCCTAACCCTTGACATTTTTTTATCTAAACACACGTTCTCATGAATGCTAATGGTTCTACTTTTTGTGTCATTACGATTAGTGGCAAACTCAGGAAATTTTTTTATGGGGGGTAAAAGTGGGACGATTGCACAATTTTAAGGGGGCTTTGGAGATTTTCACATACAAAAAACACTAAAAAAAATTTTTACGGGGGCGACTGCCCCTCAAATAGGTCCGCCCCTGATTACGTTGGGTACTCAAGAAAGAAGAACCATGGGTTTGCTCTCTTATGCAAGAAGTCAACATGATTCAAAGCAACTTCTACGTTTAATTTAAGTTTGTTATTATTAGTTGTACCTTATGCAATTTGATTAGTACTTTAGTTACATCTTCTCTAAATACTAGGATAGAGTTAGTGGGTAGTTTATTGGCTATCCCTTATGTATTGTCGTTCTTGTGATCAATGGGGGTGGTGTTATGATGAATTAAAAATAATTCTGGTTAATTTTCTCAATGAATTATGACTTATGAGTTGATTAAGTGTTTTCATGCTAATTCAAGTTCGATAGCTTGAATGGTGTTATTGAAATCTAGCCAGATTAGAGTCAAGTGGTGTATGTGTATCGTGATTTAAATTTAGAATTGTCCAACTAGTTATTCAAGTTGTATACTTGTATCTTATTTGACCTGTTGTCTATCCGTTTCTATTTTTTTTTTTTTTTTTGATTCTATATGTTACTCCTCCTTGATTTTATCTTTATATTTTGTTACATTGATTGGGGTTCGGATTTGATTAGCATGTGTATTCGATTGTTATTCGAAAACCTTAAAATGGGTCATGAAAAGGTGATCGATTAATCAGATGGCCGTAATGATGGCAAAAAATCAACGACAACTTATGATAGCCTCAGTGGTGATGATCAGTGGCTAAAAGACAGCAACAGAGCCGGTGACAACAGTAGTGTTGAAACTTATATTAATTCAGAATATCAAAACCACATTCTCAGACTCGATCCTTGTGCCCCCAATATATGTCACTTGGTGGAAGGTAATAACCACTTATGAAGAACAATAGTAAAAGATCAATCCGTTGGAGAAATCTCTGACTAAAGACCCTGTCGAGACAACCATCAAAGTCTGTATCCCTTGACGGCAATCCCCTAATGAAGATGCAAGGTCTTCCACTGATGTGTGGTAATTAGTGAAAAGGCAACTTGTCTTGCACATAAGTTATCAGAGGCAACTTATAGGAATTATACTTATCTTTTATCTTTTAAATAGTTATGTTCGATTTTGGTTTAACTATAACTCATATACTAAAATTTGGTATGTGTAACGTTAAGAGAGATTATACTTATCTTTTTATCTCTTAAAGAGTTATGTTCGGTTTTAATTTGACCGTAACTCGTATACTAAAAGTTCATAGATGATTATGTGTAATCGTTGAGAGAAAGAGAGAGAGACAGACAGAGAGAGATCACAATTCTAAGGGGAGCATTATGATCTTGTATCCTATATAATGTACAATGTTCTTCATCGGTGAATGAATATACGACAGGTTGTGGTTCATTTCTTCCTTGTTCGCTAAACTTGTTTTTACACTTTCTTTTTTGATGCGGTAGCGACGACGGCGGCAAAGCTGGTGGTGATAGACTACGATGGTAGTGACAATGACGTAGGTGGCATTTTAATGGAGGTGTTAATGATGTTTAGTTAGTGGCAATGGCAACGTTGGTAGCCGCATAGGCCCCTACATGTTCATCTAAATCAATTTATATATTACACAAATATTACAAGTTTGAACACTTATTACCCTATATATAAATAAACGAACACGAGAAACAGTGGGCTTTTAAGGGTTTCAATTTTGGCCATAAAATGTTACATATTTACGATTTGGCCCCTTCACTTTTATCCCCACCCTATGAGACGTGTTTAAAGGGAATACAAGGGAAAACTTTCCTCTTATCCTCCCGGTTCCTTCCTAGAGAGAGGAAGGCGATGGCGGTTCCGGTGCTTTGGCAGATGAGGATGGCGATTTAGGGGTCGGGTTTGTTACTATCCATCGTCATCACTGCCTCCGGAGACTAGCACTGTTACACGCATCGGCATTGCCGCGGGGTTTCTAGGAACCTGAAGTGGTGATGCTGTCATCTTCCCGATGCTCTGGTGGTGGCGATAGTGGTTCTTGGTTGTTTCATATCGCAAGCCAATGCGAGGAATAGCGGGCTTTTATGGGTTTTGATTTGAGTCACAAAATATTGCATGTTTACAATTTGACCCCTTCACATTTTTCCCCATCATCAATGAGGTATGTGGAGGTGGAGGTCTTAGGGCGGTGGGCGGTGGCCGTCTACTTCTGCTTGATCGACGCCACAGATGCGGTCGCACTCTAGTACACCTGTAAGGCGACCATCTCTCAGCCGCGCGGGTCTTCGGTTGAAATGGAGTTTGCCGACGCGATGGCCGATGGCCGTCGGCCTTGGTGATGGCGGCTCGCTTTCTTGGAAGACATGATGCCCATAGTGTTATTTGGAAAACCGTTTGTCTTGGTGATTTGTTATGCTGTTGATTATGGGAATACCTTACTTGAATTTATTTTTTGTGATTTGTTTATTGATGATGATGAAGTTTATCTCATCTGAGGGTCCTGGCTTGATGTTCGTCTTAGGTGTCGAGCCTGGTTCTATATGGATTTTGTTTGTTGGATGGATATGTCGAGAAAGACCTTCTGGCAATGATGATGACACTAGCTCATCTGAGACGGAGCTTGAGCTCACCCATGTCGAAGATCTGATCGATGATGTTGGCGTTTACCCACTAGGGTTTCATCTTCATGTATGATTGCTTTGTACAGTGCTGGAGTGGACATGCACCGTTTTGTAATTGTTTCAAATGTAAGCATTAACTGTAATGTGTGGAAATGGTCTGCCCAAAATAATATTGAATTAATGTGGCTAGTACGTTATGATCCAAGTCGGGTCATACCCAATAACAAGCTAGACAAACACCTACAATATTGTTTTATGATATGATCATATAAAGAATATTAACACTTAGAATATTAAAAATTGGGTTTCTAAATATTTGTACTTGTGTTGTAAATAATTATATGGATAATTTATTTTAGAGAGAAAATGAATATAATTATCCGCATTTGTTATAACAGCCGCATTGATGTGGTTAAAGAAATGCGGATGAAGAGAACTCATCCGCATTTACTTATGCGGATGAAGAGAACTCATCCGCATTTACTTATGCGATGAAGATAACTATCCGCATTTGCGTGTGAACTAATGCGGATGAGCATTTTTGAAAATGCTGATAAACTGTTCATCTGCATTTACAAATGCGGATGACCATTTGGAAATGCGGATGAACTTTCTTCATCCGCATTTACAAATGCAGGAGAAGAACATGCATCCGCATCAACTAATGTGGATGATGTTGAGAAATGCGGATGGGTTAAGGGGATGGGCCCCACCTACTTTTCTATCTCCTAAATTTTAAGTTTCTAAGGACATGCAATATATGATTGCATCTGATATCTCTCTAATACACCCTTTTTTTACACAACATGAAAAGTACTGAACACAAAAAAGCTCCCTTTTTCTCTCGATAGGTCAAGAGCAAAATTAGGAGTGTTTGTTCAAAGTGAAAATCCTAGAAACCTGGTGTCTGTTGGTGGCTTGTGGGTAGAACTGCTTGAGGTCTTCTTCTTTAAAGACTTGCATTCATGATCTCCCTCCCATTCTTCTACAAAGGTTGTATTTCTAAACACCCTATGGTTGTTTGTAAGAATGTTGTTCATATATCGATCCATATGGGGTTTTAACAGATATATATAAAAATGTTCTATATATACTAACTGTAACAAGTTTTAAACTAAAATTCCGTTGCGTTTTCTATTTTATATGGATAAAATAGATCTGATAAACTTGTTCAAATCCTAACATAATGTGTGTTCGATTCTGGTTCAAAACCGTAGGTTGATGCTAGGGATCGATGACGTTGGGTTTGTTTCATCTGAGATCTAAGGTTGATGATGATGGGGACAGCTTCATCTGAAACGGAATGGCACGATGATGGTCACAATTATGTGTTACTTGGTGTTGGAATATTTGGTCAATGAGGCAATGATGCGGGATAAAAACATAGTCTTTTGTGTTTTGGCGTGGCAATGGTTCTGATTGCAGCCACCCTTGTATAAATATGGGTGATAGGCGATGACGATTAACGAATGGCCTTTGACATTGTTGCTTTGGCATGATAAACAGTTAGTTTGCAGCCACAACAAACTGCTATTTCCAAGCCTTTTATCGAGTTATCTAAGTATCGATTCAATCCCGTCGTGAAGCGCGGGGTAGAAAACAACTAGTTATAATAATAGAAGATGACAAAAATGGTCCATGTGGTTTCATCATATTACTAATTTGGTTGACAGATTTTAAAATTTATAATTTAGTCCAAACACTTGAAAGTTTGTTGTAAGTTTAGTCCCCATCATTAGTGTTTATTAGTTTTTAACAATCTGACAGCTAAATGAGTAATATGATCTAGGGATTTTGTAAAATTTTCTCTATTTTAATTTTTATATACTTTTTAAGTTTTACTTTTATTTACTTTTTAAATTTAACTAATCCTTATTTAATTGTTTAACAATTACTAAATTATCTTATTTCGTAAGAAAACTAAAGGATACTAACAATGAGACTAAACTTGCAATAACTCTCATATATTTTGACTAAATTTTTAATTTTTAAAATTTAATACCAAACTTACAATATAATCAAATTTCAATGACCATATGAAAATTCTCTCTTTTAACAATCATGAAACTTGAAAGTAAGTTCGTGAACATTTTCAAACCTTATTTGATAAGCTGGAACGATGAGCACATGATCTTTTGACTTTAGTCGACCCACTAATCTGTTAAGATTTGGCCATTCAATTTAAAGTTATAAATAGTGCATGTCCTACACGTATCCTCTACATTCTCATTATAAATAGTCTTTAAGAGCCCATAACGGAGGTTGGACCAGGATCTTATGGTCCCCATATAAATTTATTTTCGTAAGATAAATAAACGTTATAGATATTGTATACACTTTTGTATTTTCATATTTAATATTCACAGGTAAGAAAATTGGTTGTAACATTGCAATCTCCGCAAGTAAAATTACTCGATACCTCTTTTTTTTTTCTTTCAACGATATAATGTTTTTTCTACATCAATATAATTTTAATCCAATTCTTGTTTAGAGCATGTTTGGTCTGGTTTGTTAAAAGCGGTGAGAAAGGATTACGCACGAGTGTCCCAACAGGCATGACTCTCTTCCTACACTTATACACACAGACGGTCAATGTTTCTACAGGTTCTAAGCGAACTAAAAAAATGAGGTCATTTTCAAAACCTTTTGATAAAAAGTAAAACTTCTTCTCATTTAACCGAACTTTTTTTTTGTTTACTTTGAATAAGTGAATTATAGTCCATGATTGCATGACCGGATCTGATCAGCCGGTCCGACCGGGATTCGGTTGGGCCACGGTCCTATCCACCCCAAATCGTTTTTGTCTTCAAGAATCGGCCGGTTCGAACCGGTTCGCGGCTGAACGGGGACCAGTTCGGACCGGAGTTTCTATCTTTTTAATTTTTTTTTTATTTTAATGGGTTTAATGGGTAGGTCAGGTGATAAATTTCAGTGTTGGATGTATAATTATTGTTGAGTTTTATATATAACTATAAAATATATACATACAAAATACTTATATTAAACTATATATATATATATATATATATATATATATATATATATATATATATATATATATACTATATTATAATGCACGAAGGAAGGATTCCGGCCAAAGTTAAGAGATTTATAAATTTTAAGCACAAGGTACAACCTAAAAATTCAATTTAACTGGAACTTTAAATATATTACACTTAAACCCTTATATCTTTAATTATATACAATTTTTTCCATGTTTGTTACGATATGTTTAAAAGAATAAATTCAGTTTTTAAATATAAAATTAACCAGAGACGAGTACCATAAAAAAAGTGTCACAGCCGCCGCATCGCGCGGGCACGTTAATATATATATATATATATATATATATATATATATATATATATATATATATATATATATATGACGTCATCCGGTTTTTAAATCTGGTCCGACCGGTCAAACCGTCGACCAGTAGACGACGGTTCGCCGTATGATCCGATTTTGAGAACATTAATTATTAATTATAGTGACACACACAAATTGCATAAAGGCTAATGTTAAACACACAAACAGATTGAGTATTTTTCTTATTGATGAAAGCTACGAGTACATGAAAAAAACTATCGTTACGGCCAAAACAAAACAAAAGAAACTCACAGAAACTGAATATTACACCAAATCATAAAAGTATCAAATCAAATCAGTAAATCGGAATAAGGATTACAAAAGCACCAAGTCGCTAACCTGAACACTTGAGCAAAGAAACAAAAGCAGAGAAGGTAATCGGCACCGCCGTACCGGCCACCAGCAGCCTCCGAGATTTCAGTTTCCGAATTCAAATCTTTAATCGTAATTAAACAGAAGCAGAGAATGTGAGAAATTGAGAATTCGAGATTAAATACTCATTATATATTGGCCTCGTGAAATCCCACGAGATTGTAGCCTAGAAAAACATAAAGTAACAAACGAAAGCAAACATTCGCACTGAGTAGGTATTCTCTTCATAAAAAATCATTTACACTTACTCACTCACTAATGGGATAACGTATATGTGATGCTTGCATGGTAGTCATTTTTTTGCTCACCCTTACATGCGCTTCTTTCTTATTTTGTTATTCTCGATGCTTGATAACTTACTTAGAATAAGCATCATGAAAGTCATCTCAATCATGACTACGGCTATTACCTTTGCTTTAAATCAAAATAATTATATGTTCACACTCACTTTAAAAATAATACATAACCATGTAAAATAATACATAACCAGTTACGTGAGTTTAATGTTTTCATTAAAATCTTATCAAGAACTTTAAAACAATAATATAAAATTGAAAGCCCTTCTTAGTCCCTTATTAGGTCAAAATCTATTGTGAGATCATTAATAAGCATAATCCACAATTTACTTTATAATTAACTAAGTTAGATACCCGTGTTTTACACTAGTATAAAAAGATTCAAAAAATGTGGTTCTCTAACTTTATAAAGCGGTTCAAATATGAATCCGTAGTAAAAAGGTAAAATTCCTTAAAAAAGAAAAAAAAGAAGATAAGAATGCGGTTGAATTTTCAAAACCGCAATAAAAGGGATGAAATTGTTGTGATTTAATTTAATTAATTTGTGAACCGCCATATTAGGTTATATAAAAAATTATATTTCATTTTATAAAAAATAAAGATTTGATATAAGAACCGCCATACTAGGTTTATGACTTATAGAACCGCACATATAGGTTTAACTTTTAGAACCGCTTTATTAGAGTTTTCATTATAATTTTTCACATGAAAGCTTATTAGATATTTATTATATTTGTTTTTATTATTTTATTTTTTAAACCGCCTTATTAGTCATATTATTTTTTGTTTTTTTATTTTATTTTTGAACCGCCTTATTAGGCATATTATTTTGAAAATATAATGAGAGGAACGTGGGTCCTTGGTTATCTTTGAAACATTCTTTTTAAATTTTGAAAATTTAATCGATATATACGTACGTAACTTCTCATCTTAATTTAATTCAATTCATTATATACATTCCAAAAGAGCATATTTACTTCAAATCAAGATACCTCTTCCTCATTTATTGGTGCTCGATCTCACATTATTCAAGCTATTTTTTGTTTTTATTTATTTTGTGGATCTTCAAGGTAACATGATTAATTGTTATTTTGTAGTTTAATTTAGACTATTTTATTATATATTTACATGCATTCATTTAGATCTAAAAACCTCTTAGTGTATACCCGTCTAAAATTAATCTATTAGAGATTAATTTTGGATTGTCTCTTCTTGGGACTGCTTTTTGATTGTTCGATCTCATTAGGATGTATATACGTTTTAACGGGTTGATTGTTCAAAAAATCTATAAATTTCTCTTTACTCCACCAAGCTTTCTATTTAGGCAAACTTGAGGAGTTAAAGAAAAATGTTGTTGGTTTTCAAAACAATCAAACCCTTAAAATGTATATATATGAGATAGAACAATCAAAAAGTGGGTTAGGATCCACCACCTTAGATTAAGTTTGTACAATTGTTTCATATCGTATACACTAATTCGATTTATATTTCTTTTTTGTTTGTTTTTTCATTTCAGATGGATCGTAACAATTGAATGTATGAAACTAGACGTAATAAAAAGAGATTTGTGATGGGACTGCAAAGTTTTCTTAAGATTGCTAAAGAGGATCGTGTGAAAAAAGGAAACGAGTCCATCCCGTGTCCTTGTATGGAATGTAAAAATTTTACCGAATTCAAGGAAATAAAAGAAATTGAGTATCATTTGTTTAAGAATGGATTTATGTTTAATTATACTGTTGGTCAAGAAAACGAGGAAATGATTGGTCGTAGTAGCACAACGTCAGTTAATTTGTACGCTAATTGTAATGACGAGAACAACGATCCCCTTATTAATGATGAAAGTTATAATTTAAATGAGGGCAATGATAATTTAAATGACATGTTCAATGATATGGAAACTAATATTTCCAATAACGATCAAGAAAAACTACAACAGATATTTGTCGATTCAGAAAAACCGTTATATGCTGGTTGTGAAAATTTTTCTAAGCTTAGTGTTGCGTTAAAACTGTTTAACTTAAAGTTAAACTACGGATGGAGTGATAAAAATTTTACATGTCTATTAGAGTTATTGCATGATATGCTTCCCAAAGATAATGAGTTACCTATATCGGTATACCAAGCTAAGAAAATAATGTGTCCAATGGAATTAGAACTTGAAAGAATACATGCATGTTCGAATGATTGCATGTTGTCTAGAAAGAAATTTAAAAAAACTCATAAGTGTGTTATATGGTGAATCATGGTACAAGCATAAAAAGGAAACTGATGAATATGCTGATGATGTGACAAAAAACGGACCACCAGCTAAATTATTATGGTATTTTCCCATTATACGAGACTAAACGAATATTTGCTAATCCAAAAGAATCAAAGTTGATGGTTGGCATTCTGATGATCGTAAAGATGATGGAAAGTTAAGAAATGTGGCGGATTCACCTCAGTGGAGAAATATGATGATGATTTTCCTGATTTTGGTAACAACCCTAGAAATATACGGTTGGTCTTAGTTTTGATGATAAAAATCCTTTCGGAAACATGAGTAGTCATCACAGTACTTGGCCTGTTCTTTTATGCATATACAATCTTCCACCATGGTTATGCATGAAAAGAAAATACATAATGTTGTCGTGTGAATTCAGGGTTCAAAACAACCTGGTAATGACATTGATATTTATTTATCTCCTTTGATTGATCATCTTAAAACCCTATGGAACCTAGGTGTAGATGTGTATGATTTTTATGTAAAGGTTAACTTTAAGTTGCGAGCCATGGTTTTTTGCACAATAAGTGATTTCCCAGCATACGACAATTTGTCAGGATATAGTACAAAGGGTAAACATGCTTGTTCTGTATGTGAAAATGAAACAAGCTCCATAAGATTAAAACATTGCAAAAAAACCGTGTATATGGGGCATCGACGATTTCTTCCGCAAAATCACCTTTATCGAAGACTTACAAAAGAGTTTGACGGAAATACCGAGCTTAGAATGGTTAGGAAAGATCTTGATGCATTTAAACGAGTAGAAAATATAAATACCATTCTGGGGAAAAGAACTTGTATACAAAAAGAAAGCAATTGGAAAAAGAAGTCAATTTTTTGGGATGAGTAAATTACTATTTGCATCACTGACGTTTATTCATTTTAACCACTTGTATCCCTACGGTTTCAAAATTGCCATCTAACCCTAATGTTTCATGTTATCTTCATTTGAGTCTATGTCGTTTAATTTTTATCTCCATTTGAGTCTAAGTGACTAACATTGTTAATGTTTCTGTTAAAAATATTATTAAAAAGACTAAACTACCTTTAAAATTAAATAATAACATAAAAAACCTTGTGAGTCCCATCCATCAACACCTTTTCTTTAAATCATCACCACCACCACCACTCCCATCGCCACCACCAAATTAGATCAATAACAAGTCAAGCCTCGTGAATCCACACACGAAAAAAATGATAAACGTGAGAGGTCGCCAGAGCAATGGCCGGCGGTGGTTCATCAGGACGACTTCCATCGTGGAAGGAGCGGGAGAACAACAAGTGACGAAAGCTAAGAAGACGAGCCATCGTTGCAAAGATTTACGCCAGACTCCGGTCTCAGGGGAACTACAGGCTCCCCAAACACTGCGACAACAACGAGGTGTTGAAAGCCCTTTGTGCTGAAGCTGGTTGGGTGTTGAAGAGGATGGAACAACTTATCCTAAGGTTTGTTTGTTTGTGTTGTGCTGTGTCAATTTGATTTCGTCTTGTGAGAAATTAGGGGTTTTGGTAGATCTGATGACTTAGGAATGTTGTTTTTTGTTCTATTTGGGGTGGTTTGGTTAGTGATATGTGTTGTGTGGTGAATTGGTGTCAGTTTTGGTTGATGATTGATGGAAAGTTAAGAATGGGGCGATTTGGGGAGGGATTTACTTAGATCTGTGTGAATGGTTGTTCTAGGGTTTGATATGAAGTAACTAATGATGGATTTATAGGCAGATTTTGGCTCTCCGGCGACGGCGATGGCGCCAAGACGTGTTACTCCTCCTGGTTTTCACTACTTTACACCGGCTGCTATGCATCATCGCTGGCAGATTGCTGTTGCTACTCGTTGAAAATTGAAAACTACGGCATATTGAGATCTTCGATGTGGAATCGGAAGAGAATGTGAAGGTCCGGATGATGTCTTCGTGGAAGGAGAAGGTCTGGTCCCAAAATTTTTTTATTTTTATTTTTAATACTTAAGGGCATTTTAGTCTTTTTATAAAAGAATTAACGGAATAACTAACGGTGTTAGGGTTTTGGTACAATTGGATATAAAAATGAAACATTAGGGAGTCATTGGCAATTTTGAAACCGTAGGGATGCAAGTGGTTAAAATGAACAAATGTTAGAGATGCAAATGGTAATTTACTCTTTTGGGATTTACTTTACTGGAAAAGTTTGGAAGTCCGACATTGCCTAGATGTTATGCATATTGAGAAAAATGTTTGTGATAGTTTGTTAGGTTTACTATTGAATATTCCCGATAAAAGTAAAGATGGTATTAATGTTCGTAAAGACATGGAAGAAGTGGGTATACGTAAAGAGCTTGACCCTGTTAAGAGAGCCAAGAGTATTTATCTTCCACCTGCGTGCCATACCATGTCAAAAGAAGAAAATAAAGTTTTGTCAATGTTTGCACGATATTAAAGTTCCATCTAGTTATTTGCAAATATTAAAAGACTGGTGTCAATAAAGATTGTAAATTGCTTGGTATGAAGTCTCATGATTGTCTTGTTTGGATGACGCATATGATCCTATTGCAATTCGTGGGTTGTTACCGGTGGAAGTTCGTCATACAATCATAAAATTCTATTTGTTTTTAAACATGATTCACTCAAAGGGTTATTGATCCCGAATTGTTGGATAGTTGGGAAAAAGATATTTATATTACCCTTTGTGAACTAGAGATGTAGTTTCCACCATCGTTTTTTGATATAATGGTCATCTGGTATCTCATATCCTAAAAGATGATAAAGGCATGTGGTCTTGTATTCTTATGATACATGTACCCTTCTGAAAGATATATGGGTGTGTTAAAAGGTTATGTGAGAAACCGTAATGGACCCGAGGGTAGTACTGTTCAAGGGTATACTTCTCAAGAAGTGACTGAGTTCTGCAAAGGTAAATATGATATCACAACCTTTATATAATATTTTATTTTAGTTTATTAAAATTGTTGTAATACTCAATGTATAGACAGGTTATTTAGAAGGCCTCAAAAGTGTTGGTGTTCCAAAATCTCGCTATTCAGGTCGATTAGCAGGTGTGGGAGTCATTGGTATGAAATAGTTACCCCGCCAGTACATGAGGTACAAATTCCTCATTTCATTGTTTTACAACATAGGACATGTATTGATCCGTATGTTAAGGAACACATGCACATATTATGGTCGACACATCAGCTAATTGGTATACCAAACAACATAATAAGAGATTTCTAAATGGTTAAAGAACAAGGTAAAGGAAACTTATGCTCAACAAAATATTGATAAAACTTTGGAGATGTTGGGCAAGGGTTCAGATTTAGAGTAATATCTTACCAAGGGTATGATATTAATGGGTATACATTTTATATTAAGAAACAAGATGATAAAAGTGCAACGCAGAATAGTGAGTTACACATATAGCCTCAAGAACATCATTCGAGAGAATGAAAATAGCTAGATTCATATTACAGTGTCATACAAGAAAATTTGGGAGTTATCGTATTCATCGTTCACACTCCCTTTGTTTAGATGTAAGTGGGTTGATAATCATAAAGGTGTAAAAGTGGACGAACATGGTTTTACACTTGTGGACCTTACAACAGATGCATATAAATCAGAACATTTATTCTCGCAACTCAAGCCACACAAGTATTTTTTGTCAAATACCCTTGCAAACCAAGATCTCATATAGTGTTGCAAGGTAAATGACGTATTCTTGGTGTTGATAATGTTGACGATGAGGAAGAATACAACCAGTTTGATGATCTACCACCATTTTCTATCGGTATTGAACCCGGTATTGATGGCGTCATCGTTGGCACCTCATACTTACGATTGACCACGAGAAAAGAATATCCATTGATAAATCAGGACATACTAAATGATCAAGGTTGGTATAATCATATGCATATATTATTTATATATAAATAATTAAACTAAACTGATTTACTAATAAAGTTTTAACTTATGCAGGACGGACAATGATAAATACAAAAGGTGCGTGCGGCAAGTTCACTATTGATGTATCATTTGATGATGCATACTAGACATGTGTTAGATGTTTCCCATATCATTGATGAATTATGAACTTTGTTATGTTTAATAAAGGACATAATTTGTAATTTACTCTATATTCTAGCAAATCTTTAATAAAGGAGTTAGCATGTATTTAACATTTATTAAAAACCACTAACATGTTTGCAGTCTGTACAAAAATATGAACTTCTAGGGCCTAACAACCATGACACTGTTATGGTTATAGCTAAGGTCGAGTTCATCCTACTCCTGATAGGACTCTACATGGACACCCAATGATAGACGGTTTCATGAAGGTTCAGGTAGATAGAATTGAAGAAGGTTGTACATTAATACCTCTCTTATTGGAGTCATGTATCCCTGACGAAGTAGAACATTAGGGGATGCAAAAGGATGTTTTATCTGTGGCCCATAAAATCAATAAAGGTATCTTTCTATATAAATAAAATTGATTGTTGATTTTATTTATTAATGTACTATATATAGTTTTACAAGGTATAGATTTTAAATACAAATTCTTTTGGGCAACATAATAGTACCGTGTCTCATTACAGTTCTCCACAAATTGTAGAATCTTCTCATCATTCTACGAGTACACATTATAGGCCACATGTACTCTTTAATTTACATTATTATATTTTGATGATATAAGAAATAATTTGCTCTATTAATGTAGTTTGAAGTAACATCTTTTCAGCAACAACAAATGATGCCAGATGAAAGAAACGTGTATGAACGATACTTGCATGCATTACAAGATGATGACAGTTTTAATGAATTGGTAATCATATTATTATTATTATTATATATATATATATATATATATATATGTGTGTGTGTGTGTGTGTGTGTGTGTATGTGTGTATGTGTCTTTTTACTAATAGTATCTTTATTGGTCAATGTAGCTTGCTGAAAATTAGTTTCTTATAATCGAACCAAGCATGGTCCTTTGTATTAGCCTACCAAGTCTGTTAATGGTAACCAATCTAAAGAGACATGTCATGCTTACAAACCTACTAATCTCGTTAATGTTAATCAGTCTACTGAGCCTGTTCATGTTGTTAAACCTACAGAGCATGTACTTGAATATCAACCTACCAAACTGTTGTTGCTTCTAAAAACTTTAAATGAAAAGGCAGAAAGAATAGAAAAACTTTTAGAAAAAGCAAAGTTAAGGCCTCAAAACATATATAGATTAGCGGAACAAGTGGCGCTTCAAACTAAAAAATCCTACTCTATGGTTTTCACTTCACCGACTGGGATGTATGAGGAACATCTTGAAGAGAATGTTGAATTTGAGGCTGTTATGCAGTTATGTGTGAATGGTTTAGCAGATGGCTGCATTCTATATTGGTTTACAATGTATGTTTGACTACTTCTTTAAATATTTTATGGTGTTATTTTTAAAATATAATGGATTGTTTCTAACCTTATCACATT
This sequence comes from Flaveria sonorensis, assembly GCA_025506505.1. Classification (NCBI taxonomy): domain Eukaryota; kingdom Viridiplantae; phylum Streptophyta; class Magnoliopsida; order Asterales; family Asteraceae; genus Flaveria; species Flaveria sonorensis. The sequence continues at coordinate 8,472 of JACCIY010001047.1, read as the reverse complement.
TATTTCTACTTCTATTATAGGTATTTATATACCATTGGGAGAAATGAGGGTTAGATACTACCGCATATTTCATCCTCGTTATATTGAAGGTAATTACAGGACCGGTTAAGGGATGGTCAATACAATCAGTTCACAATAAGAAGAGTGTTAGAATACTTAACAGATCAAATATGAAACCGAATTTATATGAATGATACTAAGAACACAAGTAAACAATGAGATAGAACTAAGAATAAGAACAAGATAAGTATGGTTTTCAAGAATGCTGTATATTGCTCTCAAGTTCTTTTACAAGTGTTACAAAGCATAAAAGAAATACAAAAACCTGAGATACTTTATACTACACCCTACAGCCGACCACACTTTGAAGGCCAGCTAGAAACACTAATCTAGACAACAAGATTAATGTAAAGTCAAAAGGCAGATTGCCTTTTGACTAGTGACTATGACATGCCATAGCTCACATCCTAATATATTACACAAGGATAAAAGGTACAAAGTAGAAAGTTGCAGACTCTAAACCATAATCTACAGTTACAAAAGCATGGACCTTTTCACCAACTCATGCAAGTTGGTGAGTCATCAGAGTTGCAGCAAAAAGTTGGTCAGCTTTATATAAAAGTAGATCAGAGAAAGCATGTCCTCTCTGTCTTCGGAAGAAATCAGTCTTCACTTCATTGGCTTCGGAAGACTTTGTCTTTGAAGCTTCTGAAGACTTCATCTTTGGCTTCGCAAGATTTGGTCTTTGTCTTCGGAAGATTTTACACTTAAATTAATTTGCTATAAGAAGTGTAAAACTTCTGAAGTAACTTCTACTCTATACAATGTACATGTAAGCTGGAAGCTCCTAGGTTGCTTTGCTTTCTTTGGTTGCATCAGCCTTTCAAGTATAACCTTATAGTAATCTTATCTCAAGCGATAATGAGTTTGTGATCGACCACATAAGAAATGTCATCTCTTTTCATAAGGACAAACAATGGTTTGTGGCACCCTATTTAATCGGGTATTATATTTTATTCATACATATAATGCTTTGCTTATTTTATTTTTCTGTGTTACGTGTGGTTTAAATCAATTTCATTTTATCCAGGAAACATTGGATATTAATTTTACTTCAGCATCATCCGATGTATAAAACATGGAAGGGCCACATATTTGATTCAATTAAAGGTATAAAGGACCCTTCAAATTACACGATAATGGATACATTCAAAGAGGCCATAGAACATAAAATAACATGGGACATGGTTGATGTAAGTTTTCTTTTGTCTTTTACATGTTTATTTTTACATTTTAGTTAACTAATTGTTAATTCAATTAATTTAGTGCCTCCAACAACCTAAAGATTGGAAGTGTGGTTATTGTGTTATGATGGCTATGTATGATTTTGTGATTCATAACAGAGAACATACTGTAAATATTTTTATACACTCATATTTATATACGTTTAACTGTAATGTATTTTATATTGTAATCTTACTTTTATTTATCTTTCAATTTTAGCTATTAAATAAACTCAGCATGGTTCGTCAACGTCAAATTAACGAATTTGTAGAACGTACTTTAAAGGTGTTTATATCTTTCTTTGATAAGGACGGGAATGAGTAGGATAAGGAGGATGGATGAACATAAGTTTTTTATATTATGCAGTTTATAATATTTTTTAGCCGTCTGTTCTCATAATAAATATTAATGTTAGTTATAATAGCTAGTTGACATTACCCATTTTGAATGTGTTTATAGAGTTCTCATACCAATTTTGATCCTCTACTTGATGTGACCCCATTTGACCACATATATATATGTGTATGTGTGTGTATAAACATGTTTATGTTTAACTCATTGACTCTCTTAAGATGACACTTTACAGGAATTGAAGTTTTGAAGTTGATGTCTAAAGAAGGTCAAGAAGTTTAAAACCAGATGGCTCTTTGGTTAGATGCTTTTGTTGTTCTTGTTTTTTGTTAGACGCTCTTTGATTAGCTGGCTTTTGTACACTTGTTCTTTTTGTTACATTGTTTCTTGTTAAGTGCTTATATATATATATATATATATATATATATATATATATATATATATATATATATATATATATATATATATGACACTTGGTTTATATATATGTATATTTCAATTGTTTTTTTTGGGTTTTTTTCCGTTAGAGATGTATATATTAATCTTCTTACAATTACACTTCTTATTGGTTTGTATATGACTTTGTGAGATGCTAGGAATGGTTATTAGTGGTAAGTATATAAATGGTACAGGATAAAAATAGCCGAAAAAAAAAGCTACAAAACAGCTAAAAAGAAAAATACAAAAGGCCTTAAAAGGGACCAAAACAGCTTTGGTTGGTGACTTACAAAACAGGTGAAAAACAAAACAACGTAATATAAGACCAAAAACAGCTATGGATTGTAACAAAAAACAGCTATAGATTGTAACAAAAAACAGTTATTGAAGTTACCAAAATCAACATGGTTGGTGTTAATATAAGACCAAAACAACTATAGATTGTAACCAAAAACAACTATTGGATAGTTACCAAAAACAACTATCACATTTTTAATATAATTTTAGTTTCATTTTTACACCGGTTATATATAAAAAACAACACTAAAATATATACAGCGTTCAAGGAACCGCCTTATTATGCCTAAAAACCGTCATATTTGGTTATCTTTTTTGTACTAGTGTTACAAGGGTTGAAATAATAAATATGAATTTATGAATATAAGATTATGAGATAGTAAAACGTAGCTAGATTTAAGAAGATTGATCCGTAATGTATATTAAAACGGATATGTTATTGTATTGTGAGTAATCGCTAATTATATTGTATTTGACTTTGTAAATCTTGATATTTTAAAAATGTTTGCTTACAAAATACGATGTTTAAAGTATTTCAATTTAAATAAAATTATCTAGAAATTAAATTAAATTTTAACAAAATTAACTCTTATTAAAATAATTTTAATGTAACATTTTATTTATTTTAGAAAAAAGTTAATTTCATTAACATAATAGTAAATAAGCATTATTTAAGGAAACTATATTATATACTAATTTGTAATTTTTTTTTGTAGTGAAGACATATGTCTAAATCCTAAAAATAACACGTGTCTTCTAGATATTTGATATTAGTATAGATTTTGATTTATTAGTATAGATTACATTATATCGATTTAGAGGTAGTCACCAATGTCATATTTACAAAGCATATAATATTATAAAGGGTAGAATTTTATTTATTAAACATGTTTTTTATACTCTTTTCAAAATATAAAAATATATAAAAAAATAGAATAAAAAAGAGTTGCTACTCAATTTTAATCATTGTTATTTTATTTTTATCCACTGTTTATCTAATAATAAGTCAACCGATCCGTTAATTATCTAATTAGCCGTTTAAAAGATTTATTTTTTCCGGTTATCATCTGCTCTCACCCCACCTATAACATCCATGTTACCTAATTGCTCTCTTAACATCATACAACACTTAACACAAGTACAACATAATAATATCTGTGCAACGTTTTTTTCATGTTCAACCACTATATTTTGAAAAAATAAAAACAGGTCCCTGTATATATACAAATCTTAAAAATTAATTACATTACATTACATATTAGAGGGGAGGTTCTAAGTTCAAACTGATTTGATGTAATTTACGAGTAGGTGTAAAATACATTTGTCGCTTAAAAAACATTACATATTAGGCATGCTCACGTTGAGGCGAGAATTTTTATGTATATATATAAACATTTATTATACCGAACGTTAATATCTCTGATATAAGTTGTAAGACTATGTTTACGTAAGCCTAGCGTTTGTCTTCGAGCTTTTATAATTTCTTTTGTTATGATTTTGTTAATTACCATTTTGCCATTGAAAACTAGTTGCTCACATTGGTTACTAGAGTTCTCACAAAAAAAAAGTTCTCATTTGACCCTCTCTTCTACATACATAATACATACATACATACATACTACATACATACATACATACATCATACATACATAACATACATACTACATACATAATACATGCATGCATGCATGCATGCATACATACATGCACATACATACTACATGAAACGGATCAAATGAAAATCATGTTTATAATTAAAACAGTAAAAAACAATCACTATCCAATCATATAATTTATAACTGATTTAACTTTTTAATTGTCTAAAATATATTTGAGTAAACTTCAACCTTATTTTTTGAGATCATTATATATATTTTAGATTAAACTCGAAGGAACGACGATGATGACGAAAATACTTTTACATATACGTTACTTGTATGAGTTACATGTATGTAATTTTTAGTTGTACACTTGGTAATGCGTACCTATATATACATAACTATATGTACGTAAATCTTAGTTGTATATTTTGTAACACGTATGTAGGGGGTATGTGATTGGATATTTGATTTTCGGTATTCGGATTCGATTTTGGATTAGAATATTTTGAACACCCCCACACTTGAGTGAAAATACATATAGAATGAGGCTTATCTTGCCATTTTGCAATGTTAAAGGGCTTAAATGATAAAATGAGAAATAAAGAATGTTCTTTAGAGAAAACAATAGGGAATGACTTTTCTCCTAGTTCTCTTTCGTAAATACGTACCCCAACCCCAATTCCGTGATTGTGACTCTAGCATTTTCTCTTTATACTACACATACATATTCATCTTGTATTTTACTTATAATAATAATATCATTTGCCCATTTCTTTAATATCTTCATTTTCTTGGTTTTGTGGAAATAATAATAACAATCGGAGGTCCCCCAACATCACCACTGCACCACCGTCCACCGCCCTACCACTGGGTCCACCGAATCATCATCAAACTCGTACCATCACACAAAGATCCGTATAATATACCATCTCCTTTCAAATTTTTTAAAAATTAAATCTTTTTTTGTGGGTAGTTTTCTTTTCCTATAATTTCCATTCACATTTGAATTACAACACCTAAAATATTGCATAGGTTCTTGAATTTCTTTCTTCTTTCTTCTTGATATAGAACAAGATGAAGAAATATAGAAATATTTAAAAAAAAATATATATTTAGGTCATAGATTCTCCTGAAAGAAATCAATTGCATACCCTTTGGTAAGTATTGATTTGATTGTTTATGTTTTTTAGTTTATTAGTGTTTTTGGGGCAAATAATTGTCTCCATATCTTACAATCATAACTGTTTCTTGATTTGTTTATTCAAATTTTAATGTATTGATTGATTGTTTGTTAATCCATAGAATTGTGGCTTCTTTCAGGCTTTCAAGGTAGGTGATGTTTGACTTTTGATGCTCAAAAGTCTTCATCTTTGATAAAGGGTTTCTTGATTTCATCCCGATCCATGTGTGTAGCTTAAGTTACCCCAATTGATTAAAGGTACACTCAAAATCTGCTTTTCGTTGTGTTCTTGAAATTTCAAATGATTTTCAAGATTTCTTGAAGAATTATGTTGTGTAATTGAAGATGTATGATTGCTTTGATTAGATTAAGGATTAGCTGTATGTATGGAGTCATCTTGTTCATAAAAGGCCTGTTCTTGATCGAATCGAATCGAATCGAAACCAGAGTAGGGTAGTTTGATTTAGGCTGCAACAATGGAGGGGGAGGCTAATTCTGGATTAGAAGAACAAAATTCTCTCATACGGTTTGCCATAGGTTAGATTCTGCAACATTAGCCTCATTCTTACTGATGTTGAACCAGTTCGACTCGGGGTATGAAAACTAGACCCTCAAAAGCTCTTGCAGACCCTGAACCTGCACAAATCCAAACAAATCCTGTTACAAACAAGTATAGAACAGTTACCCGCCCCGAAAACGTTGTGCCTGACACCTTTAAGGAAGCAAGTCTGATACCAAACGGTTCTCGACTCCACATCCTCAAGAGTAGAGACCGAAAAAGGGTTGAAGGGAAACGGATGTTTCAAAGAAACTGACTACTGCTGTTGATTTAAGGTCTCACGTGGTGGTACCAGTCCTCTTAAGCACTTTAACTCAATGAAGGTTAGTGACAAAAGAAAGATGAAGAGGGATTATTCGTGGTCAAAGTTGTTTGACCACGGTGGAGGGAAAGTTAGTTCGGTTGAGACAGTTGATGATTTATGGGTGATCTTTCGAAACTTTTTCTCGGCCATAGGTTTGCTCATGGTGCAAATAGTCAACTATACCATGGAATATATAAGGATGAAGCGTTGCAGTTAAGATAATTAGGGTTCCTGATGATGACGAAAGTGAGCAACTAGTAGTAAACTCGAGAATCAGTTTACAAGAGAAATAAATCTTTTGTCGCGTCTCCACCATCAAAATGTCATTAAGGTAATACATCTTTTGCTCTTTGTTTTTGTCCTGCAAATCTTATAAAACTTAATGTTATATATTGAAAGGTATAAACTCATTATGAGGCGTTTTTCTGGTAACTATGAAAACTCGTTGTAAGAAAACTCATGGGCCATGTCAATATCCCATAGTTATTAGAGGGTGTTTGGATATTGGTTGAAATTGATTATCATTATATGACCATGATTATGATTTTTGCAATTAATTGAATTATTTTTGAAAAAATTCTTTTGGGAGTGTAGTTCGTGGCGGCATGTAGACAACCGCGAGTTACTGTATTATCACCGAGTACCTATCAGAAGGCTCGCTGAGGGCATACCTGCATAAGCTCAAAGATAACACAGGAAAAGAGAAGGAGTACCTCCATTAGAAAAGCTTATCAAGATGGCATTAGACATCACTCGCGGAATGGAATACATCATCTCAAGGAGTTATTCATAGGGATCTCAAGCCTGAAAACATACTGATAACCAAGATTTTCAGCTCAAAATAGTGATTTGGGATAGGTGTGTGAAGAGGCGTATTGTGATTTTTAGCTGATGATCCAGGAACATACCGTTGGATGGCCCCCGAGATGATCAAACGGAAATCCTACTGTCGGAAAGTTGATGTGTACGGATTTGGGATCATTTTGGGAGATGGTAGCCGGGACTATACCGTATAAAGACATGACTCCTATACAAGCTGCATTTGCAGTAGTTCATAAGGTACCACACATCTTTCAGAGTTTCTCTTATGTTATTATATTATAACAGTTAAAACTTATTTGTTTTGGTGTTTTCAGAATCTCCGGCCCTCTATTCCGGGTAACTGTCCTCTGCTATAAGAGCGTTGATTGGCAATGTTGGTCTAGAAATCCCGACAAGAGGCCTGAGTTCTGGCAGGTGTGTGAAGGTGCTGGAGGAGGTTTGAAACTTTAGTTGCGCGTGATGGAAACTTGAATCATTTACAGCATTCAGGTTTTTCTGATCATAAAAAGGGACTACGCCATTGGATTCAGAAGCTCGGGACTCATCATCATCAACATCAACTCATCGGCCCACGCCTAAGCCGAGGTTTTCATAAACTTTCTGAGCTTTCGGTCATATGTAAGTAAGACCCTGTGCTTTTTACTCCATTTGTCTGCTCTTGTGAATGATCAGGTTTACCGATTAGTTGTTGTTAAAGATTTTGCTTCTGTAGTACAGAACAGAAAACCCGACACGTATCAGTCGTGCTTTATCTGTAAATATGAATTCAGGACTCTGTTGGAGGCGGGATTGTGTCAATTGAAATGTTCATTTCATCTAGTGTTAGAGATGGTCTTGTTTTGCTTTTGTTGTGTTCAAGGGGGTGTCAAATGTTTTCGTGTACATGGGTTGACACAAGCAAGCAAAACGTCAACTCTTTTAGACATGATATGAAATCAGTTCTAAGTTGACACGAACACGAACTTTTAAACTTGATATTTTGTTTTATTCTTGTAGATGTACTGTCTAAAATTGCAAATTTATAATGATAGATACAAATGTACATATATTAGTTAGGTTATAAGACTTGAGCTCACTTTTGTTTTATCGTTAAATCGATTAAGTTTTCGGAAATGTTTAATTTCTTCTTTTTAAACTCACCACTCACCAATTCATTCTCATCTTCATCTACGCTTTGCTATCATTCAACTATGTTTGACTAGGTATTGAGTTTCTTTAATTCAATTGTGTTGTACAGCTTCATGAGCTAGATGATATGTTTCTGGATCGGGCTAGGCTGGTTGAGATGAGATCCGACTCATTGGGTCCAATCCAACCCACATCCTTCCTTTTAAATTCATTTCTGTTTGTTTTGGGGTTGAAATAGGTGCACATTGACCCCGGGTTCAGAACCAGACCTGGTTTCAACCCGGTAGTCCTCAACCCTATTCGGACCTGACGCAACCCTTAGTGTTCAAACCAGGTTCCCCCTTCCAGTCGACCATCCGGTTTTAGACCAGGCCACGATCCGGTTTAAACAAGTTATTTTTTTGTTTTTACCATTTTGCCCTCTTGAAACCGAGTTGGACCCGACTAGATCCTGGTCAAAATTGGTTTGGATTTCTTGATCACAACATGACCCCTGTTGAACCTGACT
>JACCIY010000921.1:0-42500 GCA_025506505.1 Flaveria sonorensis | reverse complement strand
AAACATACTTAAAGGACAAAATTTGTAATTTACCTTATAATTAATTTTGAATTATCAAGATCAAAATAATATGTAGTATTTGAGTTCTTCAAATTCTCAAAAAAACATAAAGGTACCACTAAACAATTGATAAATTACGTTGAAATACCTATATCATTAGAGATGTATAATTATGTAAATTCAGATTTAGTTCTTTAAGTTCTCAACAAAAATAAAGTTCTCATTTAAACCTAACCCTATATATATATATATATATATATATATATATATATATATATTTATATATATATATACATATATATATATACATATATATACATATATATGGTTGGGTTATCTTGAGAAAAACTTTTTTTTACGAGAAATTAAAAAACCAATGTAAGCCACACAATTTACATAACATGTAAGTCACGTGCCATTTTCACCTTTTTTTTTAAATGTTCATAACTTTTTTTCACTAACATTATTTTTTTTAAAAAAAATTTCACCACTAATTTTAGTATTTACTTATAATTTTATCGCATATCATATTGATATAGTTTTTAAAAAAATCGTCCACCCGTTATTTACACATGTATAAATTAGTCATTACACATGTTTAAATCTAGTTATACACAAGTGTAAATCTTGTTTTACATATGTGTAATTCCAGGTATTACATATGTGTAGAATGACGTTCGTTTATCCCTTCCCTATATATATATATAGGGAGAGGATCATGTGAGAACCGCTTATAACTTTTTCATACGATATTACTTTCTTTAAAGAATTGCACGCTAATATCAAGAATTGTTTTTAGATTTAATATGAGTTAATATTCGTATATTACATATGTGCTGCATATATGTAATATGTTAAACTACATATGTATAGTATATCATATTAAATTTATATTGTATCGTAATATTACGATGTGTAGTATTGACTTATAATTTTTTCCTTTTTCATATAGCAATATTATACTTAAATTAAAGATAAAAAATTGTGATTTAATGGTGTAATTGTTTTATAAAAATAACAATGTATGAAAATGTTATTGGCGTTTAAATTTATAAAATGAGTAGTTCTCAAAATCTCAAATTAAATTTTGTTATCAAGACAAAAAAATATAATTCTCAAAATCTCAAATTAAAATTGATATATATATATATATATATATATATATATATATATATATATATATATAAACACACTAGTAGCGTGCCCGCCCTATGCGGCGGGTGCCAAACTTTCAATTGTGGTACTCGTCTATGATAAATTACATATTTGTATACTGTTGTTTACAACTACTAAGTAATTTTTTATTCTCCAAAATTGTTTTGCTTAGTATCATCATTGTACTGAATACACATCATAACCGTTACATCTCTAGTATCTAATAATCTATTATTTAAGCTATGAAGTAGGTAAAGAAATCCCTAATGCGATAAAGTAACACATGGATAAGAAAATTCAAGTATAGATATATAAAAACAGAAAAGTAGAAGCATAGTTGCGAACTACTTGCGTGAAAAGATTAATTTAGTCATAAGCCTCACAGATCTTGATGGTCTCATCTATATTATTCTACCACAATTTGTCATCAATATGGGGACCCAAGAACATCTTGTACTTCATTGTCTTTGGCTGCTACATCTTTGGTACTCGTTTTCTGTGTGTGCATCTCAAACATAATTGAAATAGAATTCATTGCTAGTGAAACTAATCACTATCGAAATCTTCAAGCATTTTAGTAAAATAAATTAAAAGTTTGAACTTAAACTAAAATTATAACCTGTAATCCTTAAACCTAGCTCCAAACATGCTTCGTATTTAGCAGCTTAAAGATATGTATTTCTTTTGGTATAAGCTTCCTTTCATTTTGACATAGTAAGCCATTGTTAGGTCTTTTGGATGAGCTTTTTCTCATTTCAGATTTAAAAAAATTTAAACAATAAAAAAGCAATTTGTATAAAACACAACCCATGGAGCAATTTAAACAAATGATCATTACTTAAATTCTTTAAAAACAACTAAGCAATCAAACTTCAGTAAACTCACTTTCCCATCTATATGAACTCTAGCTTAAAACTACAGCAAATCTAAAACCCTAATGGAAAATTTAAGCCACATAAAGTCCACTGACTTAATCAAAGTGATCACCAAAACTTTGAATCTAAGATACTTGATAAACAACTATGACCAGCCCAATGTACATCTAAATTTTCGTTGCTTTTTAAAGTTTGAATAACTTCTGGTTTCTTGGCATGTGCTAAGTGAAATGTGCATTTTTCTAGGATTAAAAATAAAAGTACAAACTCAAGTTTGTAGAATTATACCTTGCCGAGCTCATAGAGTATTTTATCTATACTCTTCATAAAATAAGACGATTACCATAATAAAAAATGACAACCTAAAATGGAAATCAATGAAATATATAGTTCTTTAAGCATTAATTGATCTAAAATATCATTACTATAATTAATACTTTTATAGCAATCAACTTGTTTGATAGAAACCTTGGATATCCATGATGGAAGCAAGGAAGGAGGTATTGTTGACCATGATCCCGCCAAAGAATTGACTTCAATTTATAATTTGGATATGAATATATTTTTACCCATCAAACTAAATAATAAAATTATGTTAAAACACTTTTGAACAAAACAATCAAAACCCAACAATTGGAGTTTAGTTGAAAAGAGCATTATTTGAAAAAATACAAAAAAAACCTTAAAACCAAATCTTGCTTCCTACTTCCTGATGCATTCAGGTGCCCAATGAATCAAATCACAGGGGGAGGCGTGACCTTGACCTCACAAAGTCCATCGAAAAGTTCGATCATCAACACAATTGGTATCTTTTTATTGACGCCTTACCCAAATTGACATGCTTATACTCTCACTGTTAGGCCTTGCTTTAAATCAAATAGCTACTATAAATCTGCACTATAAACTATACGTAGGGGTTTTCATGTCCCTATAAGCAACTAAAAGATATTACATTCAATAAGCCATCACAAATTATTTCCTGAACACATAACACGATCAGGTTCTAAATATCATGTATAAGATTCAGTAAAATGATTAGAAAAACAGTAGTTTGAAAACACTTTTCTGTGTGAATTCCATAGTTGTCAATAGCTGTAAGGTTATATTAGAAGGCTGATGCAACCAAAGAAGCCAAAACAACCAAAGAGCTTCCTGCATGCATGCACTGATGTACAAGGTAGAAGTTACTTCGAAAGTTTTACACTCATCACAGAAATTATTCTAAGTGTAAAATCTTCCGAAGCCAAAGTCCAAATCTTCCAAAGCCAAAGATGAAGTCTTCCGAAGCTTCAATAGATAAAGTCTTCCGAAGCCAATAAAGTGAAGACTGATTTCTTCCGAGTACAGAGAGAACATGCTTTCTCTGATCTACTTTTTCATAAAGCTGACATACTTTCCGCTGCAACTCTGAAGACTCACCAACTTGCATGAGTTAGTAAAAAGGTCCATGCTTTAGTAAAAAGTAGATTATGGTCTTGGGTCTGTAACTTCCTACTTTGTAACTTTTATCCTTTTTGTAATATATTAGGATGTGAGTATGGCATGTCATAGTCACTAGTCAAAAGGCAATCAGCCTTTTGACTCTACATTGATCTTGTTATCTAGATTAGTGTTTCCAGCTGGCCTTTAAAGTATGGCCAGCTGTAGGATGTAGTATAAAGTATCTTAGGTCCTTGTCTTTCTCTTTATGCTTTGTAACACTTGTAAAAGAACTTGAGAGCAATATACACCATCCTTGAAAACCATACTTGCTTGTTCTTGTTCTTAATTCTATCTCAACTGCTTTACTTGTGTTCTTAGTATCACTCACCTAAACCCGGTTCCCTATTTGATCTGTTAAGTGTTCTAACACTCTCCTAATTATAAGACTGATTGTATTGACCACCCTTTAAACAATCCTGCAATTGGTATCAGAGCTTTTTAGGCTCTTGATTGTAAGATCTCACCATCTTTAAACCCATCAGTTTCACAAAAAACCTAACATCTTAAATGAAAGCTATCACAAAGGCTGATATGGAAACCGGTACTATGACAAAGTCTCCACTGATCACTCCTGATGACTTTGATACTTGGTGCCAAAGAATGGAAGGCTTCATCAAGTCTCAAGACTCCAAGATGTAGGGATCTGTTTTCTCTGGACCTCATGTACCATCCACCTCTCAGCTGCTACTGGTGGTGGTATGATACCAAAGGAAGTGGTTGACTATTCTGAAGAAGACTGGAAGAAGATAGACATAGATCCGAAGGCCATGACTGCCCTCTAAACTCTATCTACAGAGGCTTCAAGAAGTACAAGACTGCCAAGCAATTATGGGATGCACTGAAGCTGATGTATGAGGGGTCAAATAAAGCAAAAGAGAACAAGTAGGACCTTTTAAAGCAACAATTTGAGAATTTCACCTTCAAGACAGGTGAAACCATGACTCAACAATACTTTAGGTATGTTGAGATTGTGGATACTCTAATGGATGTTTGAGTAACTCTTGAGAACAGGGACATTATAAGGAAGTTCATGTCCTCTCTTCCCAGACAATGGACACACTACCTTGTGGTCATTAAAAGGACTGAGAACCTTAAGACCCTTACTCTCACTAAATTATATGGTATCCTCAGTGGCTACTAGATGGAGATGAACATGTAAAATCCATCTGGTAACTCCAACAATCAACAAAGTTTAGCCCTTTATGTGGTTGAAAGGGATTGCAGAGAACCATAACATAATCTCATCTACTACCCTGATAACTCATAAAAGGGTCCTTTAATCACCTTCCTGGAGACACCAAGAGACAGCTACACTCAAAGAAGCCCATTCCAAGAGGCAAGCTCTTCACAAGCGTTTGTGTCTACTGATGAAAGCACAGGCAACTTTCTTTTTACCCTTGAAGACCTGGACTGTATCCATCCAGATGATCTAGAGTACATAGAAATAGTCCAGCAGATGGTTTTTCTCACTCATAGAGCCAAGAAGTTCTATAAGAGGACAGGGAGGAAGTTTCCTAGCAATGCAACCAGTGAAAAGTTTGGGCTGGACAAAAGCAAAGTGAAGTGTTACAACTGTAACCAAATGGGACACTTTGCTAGAGAGTGCAAGGCACCAAGAACAAGTGGTGGCCAAGCACAAACCAGACCAAACTACACTGATGGAGCTCCCCAGAATAAGAAGCCCAAGCAGCAAGCTGTAGTCGCTGTTGAAAAAGGAGGCTTTGACTAGAGCTTTCAGGTTAAGGATGCATCTCCAAACCAAGCACTAATGGCAGATCATGAAGAAGCCAAGGTATTGGAACATCTTTGTACACCTAAATGTATTTCTAAAGTTAACAGATATAGGTCCTATAACTTAGAGATAAGACCTGATCTTGAGTCCTTAAACGTCTTAAAAGCTGATTTGTGAAAGAGCTGAAAATGATTACAAGCTTAAAATAGAAGATTTAGAGAAAATCATTCAACTCTTAAGCATGAACATGCCAACTATAGGACTCAGATAAAAGATCTCATCACTAAGTTAACTGAATGCCAGGCTGAGCTTATGATTAGCAAAGCCAGGGTAGAAAAATTTGTTCTTGAAGAAGAGACCTTCAAGAACATGATATCCTCATCCTTGCATGCAAAAGTTTGTTATCAGAATAAGCAGGGACTAGGATCTACAAAGATAGCTCCTCCACACACTCTATTGTCTGTACAATCTCCAAGGTGTGGAACTTGTGAAGATGAGCTCCCCCTCATAGACCCCATTGATGAAGAGGAGATAGTGAAGGATGACTTTAAGAAGAGTGAAGAAGAGCATCCTAAGAAGGGTCACTATTCTCCTGAAGAGAGAAAAGAGTCTGGGATGACCAAGTCCAAGAGCAAGAACTTGATCAGAAAAGCCAAGAGGAAATCAAAGAAGGCTCAAGAGATCAAGGCCACTTTCAACTTTAAGTAAAAACAAGTGTTTATCTCTATAGGATTTGAAGTGGTGAAGGTTGAAGACTTAACTAAGAACTCTAGTTCCAGGAGTTCTAGTTCATGTCCAACTTATTCCAGCAAAGAAAAGAAGGCTGATCAGTTGTGCACCACTGCTACACAGCCTGAACCATCTAGCTCCAAGAGCAAGCCTCTCCCTAAAAGCTTGCTACATCATCTGTGAAGATGAAGATAGAGATAGAAAGTGATCAAGATCAGTCTCTTTCTCAAAAGAAAACTCTTAGAAAGAAGCAAATGGATTGCATCATGTGTGGTAGTGCTTCTCATCTTGCTAAGGATTGCATCTACAATCCTAAAGGTACTGTCCACATGATCAAAAAGAAAAATTTTGAGAAGAAGAAAGAAAAATTAGCTTCAAAAGGAAAATCTTTTCCTTTCGGAAGCTCCAAGGTGAAAAAGAAGATAAGTGAAAACTTGCCTTCGAAAGAAAGTTTGGTCTCAGAAGAAATGAATGCTTTTGAAGTACTGAAGCCTACTGCAGTGAAAGCAAGATTTTACAGAGGTTCAGTCTGCAAAACTTCTAAAGTCATCAAAACTTCCAAAGTGTTGAAGGTCAAGTCTACACTTCCAAAGATGGTGGGAAGATGAAGGAAGACCAAGTGGCTGAAAGTTCTTCATCAACAACAGCAAATGATCCTCAAAGCTTGAAAATAGGATCACTCACTGTTACATTGTCTTCAGATCACTTTCAAAAGCCCAAGACCAATGAGGCTTGGGTTCCCAAATGTAACTAAACATCTTTTTTTTTTGTGCAGGAACAGCTAAAGACCAACAGAATGTATGGATCATTGATAGTGGCTGTTTCAGGCACATGATAGGCAATAACTCTTTGCTTTAAAATTTGAGAAAATTGATGGATGGCCAGTTGCTTTTGGAGGAGATGCTGGAGGTTAGATTACTGGAAGGGACAGGGTCACAAATGGTAAGCTCACCATTGAGAAGGTAAAATTTTCAAGGAGCTTGGGTATAATCTACTGAATGTATCCTAATTTTGTGATCAGAGACATAACATGCTCTTCATTGAGCATGAGTGTATTATTCTCAAGCCAGGGGTGGTCATTTCTCAAGAGCATATCCTGCTCAGAGCCCCATGAAAGGGAACATGTACAAGATGGACTTGCAGGAAATATCTCCCTCAGGAGAAGTTTCTTGCTTTCTATCTAAAGCAAATAGTGATGAGTCTTTCCTCTGGCATAAAAGAATGTGCCATGCAAACTTTAAAAACATGAATAAATTGATTAAGAATGATTTGGTAACTAGAATGCAAAGAAAGAGTTTACAAGTGATGACCACTGCGTTGCATGCCTGAAAGGGAAGCAGTACAAAGTGTCTCACAAGCAAAGGAAAAAAAACTCTATCACTACTCCCCTACACTTATTACATATGGGTCTCTTTGGCCCTATTAGTGTAATGAGTTTAGGAAGGACCTCATACTGTTTGGTGATCATAGATGACTTCACAAGATTCACTTGGGTCTTTTTCCTTAGAACTAAGGATGAGACTCCTGAGATCTTGAAGAACTTCATTCTGAAAATTAAGAATCAATATGATCACAAGGTCAAAACCATAAGATGTGATCAAGGAACATAATTTAAGAACTAGATCCGTGATATATTTTGGATGAAAAGGGTATTACAAGAAAATATAGTGCTCCCAGGACACCTCAGCAAAATGGTATTGCTGAGAGGAGAAACAAGGCACTTATTAAGGTTGCAAGAACCATGCTATCTGACTCTAAACTGCCCATCACCTTCTAGGCAGAGGCTGTTAACATAGCCTGCTATGTGCAGAATAGGGTTTTAGTGGTTAAGATGTGAATCCAAGGATCAAAACAGGAATTATCAGTTTGATTCAACAAATAAAGATCGTGGAATTATCAATACTTGTTGTTTAATTAATTGTTTATAAAATTGAAATCGACAAAGAACAGATGAAACAAATTGAAAATAGAATAAATAATGCAACAAAAGATTGTTTCAATTGATTTTTATTGATAATGAATCGATAACAATTGATATTGATGCAAGGATGATATGATAATCTCCTATGATGTTCTTCGTGTTCTTGTGATTACTGTGTCACTATTTTGATTGATTGATCAATCGTTATCATTTCTATGAATATATGATTCTCTATTTGTCTATCAACATCTCTCGATCTCCGCCTAAATGAGTGTACCCATGCCTTATATTTATAGGCAGAGGGATTGACTTAAAAATTACAAAGATATTCTTGATGTGACGTGGAATATTCGCTTCTGACAGATTGACTTGCTGACTTTGTGTGGAGCACTTGATGATATGAGATCATACAAGTATTTTGTTCTTCCGTAGGAGTTGAACTTCCATAGGAGTTGGTTCTTTGTTCTTGAACATCATCCTCAGGAGCAAACTTCCTTCTTTCGCAGCATCAGCACTTGATCTCTAAACTTGTTCTTCAGTAGATATGCTTGTGCTTCCGCAGGAGATCCACTGATGCACATTGACTTGTTTATTTATGCTCCGTAGAATATCTACGAAAGAACAAACTTGTTCATCCGCAGATAGTTCTTGCACTTGGTCAATTTTCCAAATTGACCAAGTATGATGTTTCCTGCAATTACATAAAATCAACACAAATAATATTTGGGTTAACATATATATATCTTGCATTACATAATGATAAAGAATTATAGATTTTCATTATAAGAGATTACAACTCATCTAAACCTATACAAAAGATCTAGACCTAACAATACTCCCCCTTAGGTTTAGACTCTTGTAACCGTCTGTTTAGCTCTTTCAACTCTAGAAATCTGGCCAAATCTTTGTGTTGAAATATCCAACAACATCCTTTTGGTCTTGGTATGGATACTTGTGTGACATCCGGTAATTTTCCGTTACCAAACTCCGTTAGTTCCGTTAGGTCTTGCATACACGTGTCGTGAGCACACACACTAGTTGTCGTTGAACGTTGGTGACTTAATAATAATTAACAACGATTTTCAGATAATACCTTAACTAAAAATGTGATTATTAAGTTGTGCTTATGTGCTTACGTGATTTAAATATTATTTGTGAATTTTATCTTGTAACGTGGTAACGTGTTATATTTATTTCGTGTATCTTGTGGCTAGTGAAAATTATGCATGATCATTATTGTTAGTTTATAATGTTTTTATTTTATTGTTAAAACCCTTAAATAGTGTTAGAAAGATTAGTTTTTATAAAATGTAAACAATAAGGGGCTAAAAGGTAACATTCTAAATATAATATTTACTAAAAATTAAAACCCTAATCCCCCCCATAACCCCCAAGTCACGGCCGACTCCTCTCTCTCCCTCTCCCTTGCGATTTGAGACCAAGAACAAGCACAAGCATCGATTTCTAGTGTGTTCCAAGTGATTACAACGTGTAGCAAGCTTCAATTCTTAGCGATTATATGATTAAAGGTTATATTTTAGTTGTTTTTCATGGATTTTTGTGTATGGCCGAACCCTAGTTCGATTTTTGTTCAAAATGTCGAATTCTTGATTGTTTGTTGATTGTATGATGTTAGTTAGATAGCATTGTACAAGAAATTCATGATTTTGATGCGTGGATCATACCTTACTAATAATAGTAACTTTATTGCATGAACTTGATGATTTGATGATGAATTGATGATGTTATGATGCTAATAATGTTGTATGAATGTTGGAATTATGATAATTATGCTAGAAATCCAAGAATTGATCATGTAGTTCATACCTTGCTAAAAGTAGAAACTTTTGGATATGAGATTGGTGAATTATGATGATTTGATGATGTTGAACATGTTTAAATGATAGTTATGAGCTTGAATAGGTATTACGTTGATGAATTCATCGTTAGATTGATTTTGGGATGTTACTTTCCCAAAAGGGAAACTTTATTTATGTAGAACTTTGGATATGGTGAATTGAGTATAATCATGATGTTAGGGTCATGTTAGAATGTTTATTGATGATGTCTACTGTGGTGGAATGTGTTAATTGGGTTGTATGGATACTTGATTGGTCAATTGGGAAATTTGGACTTTTATGGATTATACATGATGATGATCATCATACACGGGTGCGAATCTAAGGCCCCTACTTAGTAGGATTGGCAGGGTTTAGGGTGTGAAGTCGTGAGTGGCTTCACATGGCATGTTGTGCATGATTAGACTTTATGTATGATGTATTAGTTATGATGTAATTATAATTGTGTTGAGCATGTTGACTACCTGAGATTCGTATGAGTTGTATGATAATCTAAGTTGTATGATGATCTTGGTAGAACAAGTGGTTGATGAAGTGACATACGTGAAAAACTTGTATGATAACCGTGTATGATGAGTTGCTAGGCTTGATTAAATGGGATTTCAACAATAATGTCACCAACGGGTCAAACGGGTCAACTGGGTCAAATGTGTCTTATTTTTCCAAAACCTTGCATCAATGTTTTATTGAGCACTTAGGGTTGTTAATGATTCTGTGTACACGTACTCATGTACTTGTGTGTTCTAGGTAACCTCTGAAGGTTGTCTTTCCTCTCTCTCAAGTTAGCTTTAATATAATTCGTGTGCACACCAGGTGAGTTTATTCCCCACTTTATTTACACTATCTTTTGTGGGAGATAGCATACTCGTTCTAAAACGCTTTATTGATTATAAGTTGTGTATAGTGTAATGTAGTGAGATATACTATGAAAGTACTCACATTTTCGGATCGTTAATATTGGAACTAGCAGGAAATCTTGGGTAGTACTACTAGGTTTGACAAGCCCCACCTATGCGACTAGAGGTCAAACGGGTGCAATATTGTCCTAACACATGGTGTCACGACCTAGTAAGTCGTGACGGGAGGCAATCAAACGAAACGCTGTCAGCTTCGATCGCGAAATCAGTATGATTATTACTTGTGAATTTAGACTAGATATCTAATTCAATGCACTCTTATGTTTTATAACTGTTACTGTTATGTTTTACGCAAACTCTTGAACTCACCAACCATTGTGTTGACTCTTTTAGTATGCTATTCTCAGGTCGTGGTTAATGAAAAGCCTAGGAGCACTCACGGGTCAGTATTTGTGGATCAGCATTGTTGGGAACATTTGTTGGTTTTGCTCTTGGAATTATTGTGTATTTTGTTTTGAACAACGGTTGGCTCGTGTTTGCGCATTTTACATTACATTACATTACTTTGGTTTGTCTTGTTTACTGAATGCTTCCGCACTATTTTAAAGTTTTAAACTCTGATTTTGCTTGAATGTTTTATATAAAGTCGTTCTGAGTAACTAATGACTGAGATCCTGGTTTGTCACATGCCTCGCGGTAAAACCCCGCACGTGGATTTTAAGGGTGTGACAGATTGGTATCAGAGCCATTGGTTATAGGGAACTAGGTTGCATACACACTAGACTATAACCGCATAGTTTGTTAGTTACTCATCACTTATTTCCTTACTGTATACTCATTGGCATACGCATCACGTACTTCGCAGCATGGCATCGTCATCCAGAGATTTAGGCAAGAGACCTGCACAGTCTGAATCACCTCTTTTCTCACCCTTACCTGATAGGGGATCAGACTGGCTCCGACACCCTTACCCTTCTGTGGAAATAGATTGGGATCAACCTTTCATAATACCCGTGCTCGATCCTCCGTGGAACTGGGATTTTTACCCCACCTATATAAATCGTATGGCTTATAAGGTGCGAGTACCACCTGTAGCTCCTACTCGACCTAAGACTAGATCATCGACAGCTTCTCCAGCATACACACTTCCTACCTTGGACATCCCACACGAGCATGCGTTTGCAGCATTGGTGGCTACACTAGACACCGAGCGGCAGCGTATTAGAGGACTCACTAATGAAACTCCGCTCTACGATACTAGATGCGACAGTTACGGTTAAAGGTAGAGACGCTCCAGGAGCGACTTTCGATGGCCATTAGTGGGCATCATACTCTGGTAGGAAATGTGCTAACGCTTACCGAGCGCATGAACTCGCAGGATCATCAGAGCATAGTGGTAGATGATAGATTTGCTGACCTAGAGGCACAGCTAGCCGCGTTTCAGATTGCTGAAGCCCCTTCACTTGTGGCAGACCCTGAGGAAGAAGATCCAGAGGAAATGGAAGAGGATAGCGATGGATCAGACGTGTTAGATTGATTCCACTTTCTTATGACCCGGACTATATGGTGTTTGTTTTCCTTTGAAACCTATGTGGGAAGGGTTGTTTCCCACCCAACTGAAAAACTAAAATTTTGACATTGATGGAATATTTTGTGAACCATTTGCAATTTATTTATCTTTGGTTATTGTTTTTGTTATAAATGTTGTGGTTGTGGTAAATTCATTATTTCTTATTATTTACTGTACTTCAATGAGATTAACGTGTTGGATGTTACTCATTATTGTATTTGTGAATATAGAGTGACATATGGACGCAAGAGGTAGAGGACATGGACGTGGCCGTGGACGTGGTGCCGGTGGTCATGGTACTGGTGCTATAAACATGATCCCTGCTGAATTAGCTGCCCTAATAAATCAACATGTGCAAGCAGTGGTTGGTGCACAAGCTGCCTAATTTGGAGGTAAATGATGACCTTGGTCATCAACTGCATAAATTTTTCTACTAGATGGTTAACCTATTTGATTGGACTAAATAATCTGAAACGTTGAATACAGGACCGCCAGCGTGTACATATAAAGCATTCATGGACTGCAAGCCCCACACGTATAGTGGAGCTGAGGGAGCTGTAGGGCTCGTACGTTGGTTTGAGAAGACCGAGTTAGTCTTATCCAAATGCAACTGTCCAGCGGTGGATCAAGTAAAGTATGCCACGGGAAGCTTGAGGGCGCAACACTCTCGTGGTGGAATGCCCAAGTACAAATGCTTGGTCAGGCAATCGCCAATGCTTTACCATGGGATGAATTCAAGGAAATGATGATGGAGGAATATTCCCTAGTAGCAAAGTTCAAAAGCTGGAAGCCGAATTTTGTTGGCTTAAGATGGAAGGATCGGAGATTTTATGACACGCCGGTTAAGCGGATTGAGCTTTATCTACACGGCTTGGTTCTGGAGATACAGAGCATGGTGACTGCTGCAAACCTCCCTACTATTTAATAGGTGATCCTACTAGCCCACAAACACTGATCAAGCGGTAGAGCAAGGCAAACTATCCAAGCGGGGCACTGTGGCAAGCATGGACGGCTCAGGCAACAAGGGATCATGATCAAACAGTCAACCTCAGCAGCAACAACATCATCAGCAACATAGGAGGTTCGAGAACAACAGAAGCTTCAACCAGACGACTCCCTCAAACCAAGGGCCAAGCGGATACGAAAGGAGACACCCAAAGTGAAACCGGTGTAACTATCTTCATGTGGGCAGATGTGACAACTTCAAATGCTAGCGCTATGGAAAGATTGGACATGCAGCAAAAGACTGTTGTGGCGAGCTGATCAAAAAGCCACAACAATCCCAGGAAACACCCAAAGGCTGCTTTGAATGTAGGAAAGAGGGCCATTACAGAAGAAACTATCCTCAGTTGAGGAAGAACGCGAATGGTGCAAACAACGATGGGAACAACAACAACAACAACAACAATGGCAATAGCAATGGTGGTAACAACGGTGGAACATAAGGGAGAGCCTTTGTTATCGGTTCAGGTGAGGCTCTAAACGACCCTACTACTGTTACTGGTGAATTTTCTGTTAACGGTCGTTTTGCTACTATACTGTTTGACACGGGAGCCGATAGAAGTTCTTCTCTACTAAGTTTAGTAGCCTTTTAAGTGATATGCCCTCAGCATTCGAATCTAATTACACCGTAGAGTTAGCTAACGGTAAGCAGATTCATGTAACGCATATCCTTAGAGATTGCAAGATAGAACTTACTGGTCATACCTTTGACATAGATCTCATGCCTGTTACACTAGGGAGTTTTGATGTAGTAGTAGGCATGGATTGGCTTTCCGACAAGCAGGCGGAAGTCATATGTCACGAGAAGATCATACGAATCCCTATTGGTGAAGAAATTCTTACGGTCAGAGGCGATAGAAGTGGTGCAGTGATGGGATCATCTCATTCATGAAAACACATAAGTTGTTGCGAAAAGGTCGGTTAGCCATATTAGCCCTCGTTACTGATAAACAACCAGAAGAAAAGAGGATAGAGGATATCCCTGTCATTCGTGACTTTCCTGAGGTGTTTCCAGAGGATCTACCTAGATTACCACCTCATCGTCAAGTTGAATTCCAGATTGATTTGACTCCAGGAGCCGCTCCGATTGCAAGAGCACCTTACCGGTTAGCTCTAAATGAACTACAAGAATTATCTGCTCAACTAGAAGAGCTATTGGATAAAGGGTTTATCTGACCGAGCTCATCGCCTTGGGGAGCACCAGTTTTGTTTGTCAAGAAGAAGGAT
Organism: Flaveria sonorensis; assembly: GCA_025506505.1. Taxonomy (NCBI): domain Eukaryota; kingdom Viridiplantae; phylum Streptophyta; class Magnoliopsida; order Asterales; family Asteraceae; genus Flaveria; species Flaveria sonorensis. Next base: position 28,091 of record JACCIY010000921.1, on the reverse strand, counting down.
GGTACATTTCGAATGTGCATCGACTATAGAGAACTGAACAAGGTTACGACCAAGAATAGATACCCACAACCTCGTATAGATGATTTGTTCGATCAACTTCAAGGATCAAGCTATTATTATAAGATTGACTTGAGGTCTGGGTACCATCAACTGAGAGTTCGAGAGGAAGACATCTCGAAGACCGCCTTCCGTACACATTACAGTCATTACGAGTTCTTGGTCAAGCCATTTGGGTTGACGAATGCACCAGCCGTATTCATGGACCTCATGAATCGTGTGTGCAAACCCTATCTCGATCAGTTTGTTATTGTGTTTATTGATGACATATTGATCTACTCAAGGACTGAGGAAGAACATGAGGAGCATTTACGTTTAATCTTGGAATTACTTAGATAGGAACAACTGTACGCCAAGTTCACCAAGTATGATTTCTGGATATGTGAATTGCAATTCTTGGGTCATATTGTTAATGAGAAAGGAATACATGTCGATCCTGCAAAGATTGAAGCAATAAAGAATTGGGCGGTACCTAAAACACCAAGCGAGATACGACAGTTTCTTGGACTGGTAGGATACTATCGGCGATTCATTGAAGGATTTTCTAAGATCGCTCAACCTCTCACAGCCTTGAATCACAAGGAAACAACGTACAAATGGGGTGAGAGTCAGGAATCTGCTTTCCAATTACTGAACAGAAACTGTGTAGCGCACCGGTATTGGCATTACCAGAGGGAATTGATGACTTCGTAGTCTATTGTGATGCTTCTATTCAAGGACTTGGTTGTGTCTTGATGTAGCGAGATAAAGTGATAGCTTACACCTCAAGACAACTAAAGGTACATGAGAAGAACTATACCACCCATGACTTGGAACTGGGTGTGGTAGTTTTTGCCTTAAAGATCTGGAGACATTACTTGTACGGTACCAAGTGCACTATTTACACCGATCCCAAGAGTCTTCAGCACATCTTTGAGCAGAAGGAATTGAACATGAGGCAAAGACGCTAGGTAGAATTATTGAACGACTATGATTGTGCTATCAAATATCATCTGGGAAAGGCTAATGTAGTCGCTGACACGCTGAGTAGATAGGAAACTGCCAAGCCCCGGTGAGTGCGAGCTTTGCAACTTACGATTAGCATACAGTTACCTGAACAAATCTGAGAGGCTTAGACAGAAGCTCTGAAAGCAGAAAACATTGGGTCTAAATCGTTACGGGGAATGGATAAACCGTTGGAAGTAAAGGCGGATGGAGTTCGTTAGTTCATGGACAGACTTTGGGTACCTTTTCATGGAAATCTGAGAGACTTGGTTATGAGTGAGGCACACAAGTCTAAGTACTCTATACATCCTGGATCTGACAAGATGTATCATGACCTGAAGGCGCACTTCTGGTGGCCTAACATGAAAGCAGATGTAGCTACATATGTGAGCAAGTGCTTGACCTGCTCGAAAGTAAAAGTGGAATATCAGAAACCATCTGGGCTATTACAACAACCTGAGATTCCTATGTGGAAGTGAGAACAAATTTCAATGGATTTCATTACCAAACTAGCCCGGACTCCTACTGGTTGTGACACGATATGGGTTATCGTAGATTGATTAACAGAGTCCGCTCATTTCTTGGCGATAAAGGAAACAGACAAAATGGACAAGTTAACCCGACTCTATCTGAAGGAAATAGTTTTGAGACATGGTGTACCAGTCTCAATTATTTCTGACCGTGATGCTCGTTTTACATCGTACTTCTGGCAGTCATTACAGAAATCTTTGGGTACGTGCTTAGACATGAGTATTGCTTATCATCCGCAAACCGATGGTCAAAGTGAGCGTACTATACAACATTGGAGGACATGCTATGTGCTTGTGTGATTGACTTCAAGAATAACTTGGAAGTTCACCTACCATTGGTGGAATTTTCTTACACCATTGGTGGAATTTTCTTAAACAATAGTTATCACACCAGCATAAAGGCATCACCTTTTGAAGCCTTGTATGGACGAAAATGTAGATCACCAGTTTGCTAGGCTGAAATTGGTGATAGCAGCTAACGGGTCCCGAGTCAGTGCACGAGACCACTGAGAAGATTGTACAGATAAGAAACCGTATGGCTGCAGCACGTGACAGACAGAAAAGCTACGTAGATAAGCGACGGAAACCTTTGGAGTTTCAGGTCGGTGACAACGTGTTATTGAAAGTCTCACCGTGGAAAGGCGTGATTTGATTTGGTAAAAGAGGAAAGCTAAATCCAGATACGTTGGACCATTTGAGATTTTGGAAAGAATAGGTCCGGTGGCCTACCGGTTAGCCCTACCTGACTCGCTGAGTGGAATCCATAATGTATTTCATGTCTCAAACTTGAAGAAGTGCTTAATGGACGAAACAATGTTAGTACCTCTTGAGGAAGTGCAAGTAGATGAGCAATTACGCTTCATTGAAGAACCAGTCGAGGTGATGGATCGTGAGGTAAAGACGCTTAAGCAAAGCAAGATACCATAGTCAAAGTTCGTTGGAACTCGAGACGTGGACCGGAATTCACGTGGGAACATGAGGACCAGATGAAGCTTAAGTATCCTCAGCTGTTCAAAACAATGACATCGGCCAGCGAAGGTATTGATTAAATTTCGGGATGAAATTTCTTTCAACATGGGGATGATATGACAACTCACCCGAAACTCACTCGATTACTTTGTGCCAATGCAGTAGACCAGTGATGGAACACACCATGTAACACAATTTTCGGGACGAAAATTCTTTCAACATGGGGATAATGTGACATCCGGTAATTTTCCGTTACCAAACTCCGTTAGTTCCGTTAAGTCTTGCATACACGTGTCGTGAGCACACACTAGTTTTCGTTGAACGTTAGTGACTTAATAATAATTAACAATGATTATTAGATAATAACTTAACTAAAATGTGATTATTAAGTTGCGCTTATGTGCTTACGCGATTTAAATATTATTTGTGAATTTTATCTTGTAACGTGGCAACGTGTTATATTTATTTCGTGTATCTTGTGGCTAGTGAAAATTATGCAGATCATTATTGTTAGTTTATAATGTTTGTATTTTGTAGTTAAAACCTTAAATAGTGTTAGAAAGATTAGTTATTATAAAATATAAACAAAATGGGCTAAAAGGTACCATTCTAAATATAATATTTACTAAAAGTTAAAACCCTAGTCCCCCCCATAACCCCCAAGTTGCGGCCGACCCCTCTCTCTCCCTCTCCCTTGCGATTTGAGACCAAGAACAAGCACAAGCATCGATTTTTAGTGTGTTCCAAGTGATTACAACGTGTAGCAAGCTTAAATTCTTAGCCATTACGCGATTAAATGTTAGATTTTAGTTGTTTTTCATGGATTTTTGTGTATGGCCGAACCCTAGTTCGATTTTTGTTCAAAATGTCGAATTCTTGATTGTTTGTTGATTGTATGATGTTAGTTAGATAGCATTGATGATAGTTTACATGGATTGTACAAGAAATTCGTGATTTTGATGCGTGGATCATACCTTACTAATAATAGTAACTTTATTGCATGAACTTGATGATTTGATGATGAATTGAGGATGTTATGATGCTAATGATGTTGTATGAATGTTGGAATTATGATAATTATGCTAGAAATCCAAGAATTGATCATGTAGTTCATACCTTGCTAAAAGTAGAAACTTTTGGATATGAGATTGGTGAATTATGATGATTTGATGATGTTGAACATGTTTAAATGATAGTTATGAGCTTGAATAGGTATTGAGTTGATGAATTCATCGTTAGATTGATTTTGGGATGTTACTTTCCCAAAAGAGAAACTTTATTTATGTAGAACTTTGGATATGGTGAATTGAGTATAATCATGATGTTAGGGTCATGTTAGAATGTTTATTGATGATGTCTACTGTGGTGGAATGTGTTAATTGGGTTGTATGGATACTTGATTGGTCAATTGGGAAATTTGGACTTTTATGGATTATACATGATGATGATCGTCATACACGCGTGCGAATCTGAGGCCCCTACTTAGTAGGATTGGCAGGGTTTAGGGTGTGAAGTCGTGAGTGGCTTCACATGGCATGTTGTGCATGATTAGACTTTATGTATGATGTACTAGTTGTGATGTAATTATAATTGTGTTGAGCATGTTGACAACTTGAGATTCGCATGAGTTGTATGATAATCTAAGTTGTATGATGATCTTGGTAGAACAAGTGGTTGATGAAGTGACATACGTGAACAACTTGTATGATAACCGTGTATGATGAGTTGCGAGGCTTGATTAAATGGGATTTCAACAATAATGTCACCAACGGGTCAAACGGGTCAACTGGGTCAAATGTGTCTTTGTTTTTCAAAACCTTGTGTCAATGTGTTTATTGAGCACTTAGGGTTGTTAATGATTCTGTGTACACGTACTCATGTACTTGCGTGTTCTAGGTAACCTCTGAAGGTTGTCTTTCCTCTCTCTCTCAAGTTAGCTTTAATATCATTCGTGTGCACAACAGGTGAGTTCATGCCCCACTTTATTTACACTCTCTTTTGGGGGAGATAGCATACTCATTCTGAAATGCTTTATTGATTATAAGTTGTGTATAGTGTAACGTAGTGCGATATACAATGAAAGTCCTTACATTTTCGGATCGTTTATATTGGAACTAGCAGGAAATCTTGGGTAGTACTACTGGGTTTGACAAGCCCCACCTGTGCGACTCGAGGTCAAACGGGTGCAATATTGTCCTAACACATGGTGTCACGACCTAGTAAGTCATGACGGGAGGCAATCAAACGAAACGCTATCAGCTTCGATCGCGAAATCAGTACGATGATTACTTGTGAATTTAGACTAGCTATCTAATTCAATGCACTCTTATGTTTATAACTGTTACTGTTATGTTTTAAGCAAACTCTTAAAGTCACCAACCATTGTGTTGACTCTTTTAGTATGCAATTCTTAGGTGGTGGTTAATGAAAAGCCTAGGAGCACTCACGGGTTAGCATTTGTGGGTCAGCATTGTTGGGAACATTTGTTGGTTTTGCTATTGGAATTGTTGGGTATTTTGTTTTGAACAACGGTTGGCGCGTGTTTACGCATTTTACATTACATTACATTACATTACTTTGGTTTGTCTTGTTTATTGAACGCTTTCGCACTGTTTTAAAGTTTTAAACTCTGATTTTGCTTGAAAGTTTCATATAGAGTCATTCTGAGTAACTAATGACTGAGATCTTGGTTTGTCACACGCCTCGTGGTAAAACCCCGCACGTGGATTTTGAGGGTATGACAACTTGATCTTCATTTTTCCATTTTTTTAATGTTTTAAAATTCAGCCCAAGAATGTCTTCTTCTGTGGTCAGTGTTGCCACTACACTGTTTTGAGACACCACTTCCAACTTATCTTGCTCTGACATTCTAAGCTCAGTGATTGATGGGATTTCAGATCCTATGAGCTGACCAGCCTCAAATCTTCTTCTCTTGTGTGCTTTGGCATGCAGCTTCTTTATGACTTGAATGATGTGCACATATAAGCATATGTCACTTTGAGCATCTTTATCATTCAACTTTAGGAAATACTTATCATGCAGATAAGATGTGTAGCTTGGATGTAGCAGTTTAATCTCCAATGGATCAAATAATCTTATGCTTGGTGCTTTCTTGGTCATTCCTTTGCAGCACCAGTTCTTTTGTTCTTTCTACATATCCCCATTCTGTGATGGGATATGAGAACTGATTTCCTTCAATTGTTTTGATTGATGAATCATCCTTGTCTGCATATCCAATTCTTCTCAGAAATTCATCATCAACAAGTTTTGAAGAACTAGAATGTATCTTTTCTGTCTTTGATTTCTTCTTTTGTTTTTTGCATCCTCTCTTTTGGCTTCTTTCAGCACATCTCCCTTAAACTTGTTTCTCAGTTTTGCAATCAGAATAGAAAAATCTCTTCCCCTTGGACTGATTAGGTAGTTGGAGATTGGAATGTCTTGTAGAGTAGTAAGGTCTACATCTGGGAGTGTAAGAAGGGTCTCCATCCATGGAAAGTATTGAACCATCCTAGATGCCCTTTTAATTATAGCTCAATCCCATTCTTGATCAAACTTCAAAGCTATAATCTTGTTGTGTACTGTTGATCTTGGTATTGTCATCTGATCAAACAGTTGAATCAGAGTTGTTTTCTATTATGTTATTTCCCTCATGGCTGTTCCCAGGGGCCAGATTTTGTTAGGGATTGGCTCCCTGATGAGTTTCTCTTTTCTTCTGTGCATATATTTGCTTTCAACTACTTTTGGCTTAGCAGGAGATTGTTTTGATTGTTTGTAAGCTGGATTGGGTGCTCCGGTTCTGAATCTTACTCCAGTTTCTAGTTCAACCTTCATCACATAATCCATCATTGCTCTTAGCTCACCCACTGTTCTCCCCTTCCGGTCATCTGACCCATAATTATGACTTTGCAGCCAACAAATCATATTGTACTTTGTAAGCTGTTTGGTTTCACAGTGACCCAAATCATTCTTTATCTTCTCAATTGCTTTGTACTTTATGAAGGTTTCATAGTTGCATACTGGAAGTATTAATCTAGCAGCATCAAACTCCTTCTGTACTTGTATCATCTTATTCATGTTCATTTTTTCTACCATGTCATATGAAAAGTCATTATTGATTAAGTCCATGAACATAGATGATTGTGCTCTTTTCTCAAAGATGTCATCGGTAGATAACAAGTCACCTTCCCTTGCTTCTTCATCAGACTTATGAGTCTCATCTTTTGTTAAATCTACCCACTCACCATCACTTTCTTCTTCAATGTCTTCAATGGATTTGAGAGTTGAAAGATCAACTGACGGAGTGTGCTCAGGAGACATGTCTTTTGATTTCTTTGGGGTATTCTCAATTACAGTAGCTTCATCTTCAGTTCTTCCTAAATACTTTCTTTTCCTGTTGTATTTGATTGTTGGTTCTTTTGCTTTTAACAGGGGAATGTCAGCAGCTTCTTTGCTTTGTTCTTGATGACTACCCACTTTCTGTTTAGTCACCTTCTTCTTTACGACTTCTATCTCATCATCTTTATCTTTTAGTAGATCTAATTGCTCATTGATAGTTTTCATTGCATTGTTTAGCTCAGCCATGACTTCTCCTTCTCTTGTTTTTCTTTTTCAGCAGATTCACAGGACTCAGTTACAAGCTGATCCATAGTATCAATCACTTCATTGCTTGTTTCAATCTCTTCTCTTAGCTTCTTGATTGTTCCTTCCAGAGATGCAATTGTTTCATCTTTCTATTTCATCTCCCTTTTTAGTTTTCTAAACTTCTCCAGTTTTTGATTACTTTTGATGATGAGATTGCTGTATTTAGCAACAAGAAAACTTTTCTTACATTGATTTCCTCTTCTCTCAAATCAGTTTCATCAAAAGCAGTGATGTCTACAAAATGACTATCACTCTCATCTTGTTGTTCAATCACATAAGCTTCATGATGTTGTTTAACTTCCTGTGCATTCTCCCCCTCAACCTCTAAACAAATTTCTTCTGTAGCACCATCCTTCACTACATCATGCTCATCATCGTCAAGGTTGACTATTTCAGTGAGTGTTGGGCTTTCAGTAGGAGAAGTGGGTTCAGTAGATGGGGGTGAGGAAGTTAGTTGTGTTGTTGGATGAGAAGGTGTTTGATTATGAATGGGTGAGATAGGTTCTGTGGAAGCAATGCTTATTGATGATTGAGATTGGGAAGCTGAGAAAGGTTGTGTATGCTCACTGGATGGTGAATTCAGTTGAGCTGCTGGAGATTTTGTTAAGTCTAACACAGGAGTTGGTGGTAGAGACTGTGGTTGCTGTTGTGGTGATGGGTGTGAAAGTGATTGATGAATGTCATCAAGTGTGAATACTTCTGTTTCAGTAGTATTCTGAGATGTTTGGGAATGGTAAGGAGATAAGGGTTGTTGTTGTGGTGGTTCAGGGGATTCAGTTGGAGGTGTTTGTTGTTGTTGTTGTTCAAGGTGTAGGAGTTCTTAAGGAATATCAGCATTCTCATCAACCACATATGCGAACATCTCCATTTCTTCACCTTGGTATTGCCCACTTAACTTGTTAAGCATAGATCTTCCAAGGTGAGCTAGAACAAAGACTCCACCTTCTCTTTCAAATGTTGGGCATTGACTCATTTATGATCAACTGAATAAACCTGGGAAACATGTACATCTTATTTTCCTTCTGCACCCTTATGTGGTCATATAGGCATCCAAGAATGTATTTAGAATAATTGTATTTCCTCCCTTCAAATACACCAATGATTCCAGAAGAAATATGCCTTGGAAACCTATCCAAACCAGACTTTCTGTTGGACATACACTTTAAGTACGTGTGACACAGGAATCTATAGGGCTTGCACAACCTCCCCTTTTTGATTTCACCATTTCGGCAATCTCCATCAAAACCCATTAAATGAAAAATTCTTTGGATGTACTCATGGTCGAACACATCTGGGTGACCCTCTTCTTCTTCTCCAAACTCTAGCACCATCCTGATAGTTCGTTCATCTACCCTCAACTCTTAATTTCTTACTGTTGCGAAAATCACCATTTCATCATTCTCCTCTTCAATCCTGGCTGTGTGCCAAAAATCTATCATATGCGATTGATAGATGATTGGGTCCGCAGATAACGCATAGAAAATCCTTGATCTTCTCAGATAGTTAATAATTTCCCTGCATCCCTCTATTGCTGGATCGTCTGGATTCAGAAAGGCACAAATGTTATGATCTTTTACAAATCTGTTGGCCATATTGATGATGTTGTTTGAGTGGTGATTTAGGTGTGGATTGTTGTGTGGAATGAAAAATTTGAATGTTTGTGGATAAAGGGGTTTATGATATAAACGTTTTTCTAGGTCTGAAAAAGGGTTTTTGAAAAAGTGAATACAAATGACAACGGTTAGGTTATCATTTATAATTGCTTAGAAAATTTAAATCCTTTTATTTAATGATGTGGGACCGTTAACCCTTATTACCCTTCCGTGGTTATCCACAAGTTAAGTCTTCCGCTAAACATCTACGGAAGGCAAAACTTTTCTTTTTATCCGCAACAGCTTAAGTCTTCCGCAGAACATCTCCGAAAGGCAAAACTTGTTTTTTTTGTTGTTTTATCCTTAAATTAATTCTTTCGCAGAACATCTACGGAAGGAAATTTTTTTTATCATTTTGTTGTTTTATCCGTAGGGTACCAATCTACGAAATTCAATTTTGTTCTTTTTGCTGTATGATCTTAACATCATGTTGTTAGATCATTTGTTGTTTTCTGTTGGACCTTGTTGACTCTGCTTCATGGCAAATATGCAAAATTGATTTAGTTAAAAACTTCAGACATCCTGCAACCAAGTTAGTGCTCAAGTTATAATTTTCTTCATGTAAAAATGTTAAACTCAGTTTTCATGCTGATGACTACTCCCCCTAAATTTGTGATTAATCATGAAATTATGCATTTATCGAAATTTATATAGAGAATAGCATGAAAAGCAATTATCTATCAATCTTATTAGTAAATAAAAGAACAAAAACAAAATCTTTTTGTATTTTTGTTTATAGGCAGAAACTTAAATATATTTACAAGCATTTACATCATACAATGGGATCATACTATGACACTAAGCAACTTCCTAAAATAGTTTTGTTTGATGATAGTAGACATAGATCTAGTACTAATTGCAAGTATTATGATCCACATAAATTCAAGCAAGAGTATAGTTTCAACTTGTTATGCTGTTTATCATGTTTTGGTATTGATTAAATATAGACAAATATGGACTTCATATTCAATTCACATTAGAGTATGTCCTCCGTTTATGAGTCAATTTATCACTCTTTCACACTTAAAACTATGTTCCTTAAGTTATAAGCTCTATCTTAAGATTTCTTTGAAATCTTATTATGTTGATATGAATTTTGATGCTCTGAATTAATATACAGTTGATCACATTGGATTCTTTTAGAGGTGTTCCTTTTTGGAACTTCTAGATGATCAGCATCAGGACACCAGGTCTTTACTTACATAAAACAGAGGTGTCTATGAAACCAGGTCTTTGTTTACACAAAACAAAGGGTCTATGATGTGCAAAGATAGAGGTTATAAAGTTTCATAACATAGTGTGCTTAGGTGAGTAAGTTGATCATAGCAGGATAAGACTTATTGCTTGTTTCTCAAAATGGAATTGTCCATAATTAGTCACCTTTGCATTATGTTATGCATGAACTTGTTTATTTTCCACTTAAGCTAAACCTACTCACAAATCACATCTGATCAGTCTTTATTGTGTGATAAAATTCAAGAAAGTAAGTAAAGGCATAGTGTACTATCATTTCCTATAATATGAAATGCTTTTTCTAGAAAAACATATTAATAAGACAATATTTTTGGATTTTTATAAGTTTTATAGATGTTTTTAGCTTTTTCATATAATGAATTGGACAGACAAAACATGCTTTTCTTTATGATGAAAACTAATCTAAGTTGATCATGCCTAAGGACTCAATTAAGAAGTTAAATCTCACTGAGTCAAAGGCTTTAGTGAATAAATCAGCAAGCTGATTTGTTGTATCCACTTTGATTAACTTGATTAAACCTTTTTCTGAGTAGTCTCTCAAAAAATGGTATCTGATTTCTATGTGTTTTGTTTTACTATGTTGCACTGGATTAGCAGTTATGAACATAGCAGCTGAGTTATCTATGAAAATTGGTGTTTGAAGAAAATTGTAACCATAATCAAGTAATTGGTTTTGCAACCATAAAACTTGAGAGCAACCAGTTGAAGCAGCTATGTACTCAGCCTCAGCTATGGATACTGATACATTTGTTTGCTTTTTGCACTGCCAAGAAACTAGTCTTAGTCCTATGAATTGACAACCACCGGTTGTTGATTTTCTATTGTTGTTGCAGCCTCCAAAGTCACTATCAGAATATGATTAGAGGTTGAAATCTCCTTCTTTGGGATACCAAAGCCCAAGAGCTGGCTTCCCTTTGAGGTACCTAGCACAAACGCATACAACAAACATTATGTTAGGTCTACTGGCAATTAAGTACATTAATGATCCTATCATAGATCTATATAATCTTTGATCAACTGACTTCCCTTTAGGATCAGGTACAATCTTATCTATTGTCGATGCTGGTGTTTTGCATGAAGAAGAATCAACAAGGTTGTACTTCTTCAAGATTTGATTCACAAACTTTTCCTGATTGATGAAAATGCCATCTGATTTCTGATGAACTTGCAAACCAAGGAAGAATGTTAATTCTCCCATGGAACTCATTTGGAACTCAGACTTTATCAAAGATTCCAAGTCATCACACAATCTCTTGTTTGTTGATCCAAATATGATATCATCCACATAGATTTAGACAACCAAGAGGTCTTGATGTTCATGTTTGAGGAAGAGAGTCTGATCAATTGTTCCCCTTTTGTAACCATGATTGAGCAAGAAAGATGACACTGTTTCGTACCACTTTCCTGGTGCCTGATGGAGACCATACAAAGCTTTGTCAAGCTTGTATACCCTGTGTGGGTAATCAGGATCTTCAAAGCCTAGTGGTTGGGTGACTTCTTTATTAATTTTACCATATAGTAAGGCACATTTTGCATCCATTTGGTAAACTGTGAACTTCTTATGCGAAGCATAGGCTAGAAAGACTCTAATGGCTTCAATCCTGGTAACTGGGGCAAAGACTTCATCAGTCTATCCCTTCTTCTTGAGTATAGCCTTGTGCTATCAGCCTAGCCTTGTTTCTGATAATGATACCTCTGTCATCTAGTTTTTCTTAAAAAGCCACCTTGTACCAATTGGATATTGGCCTTCAGGAAGATCAACTAGATTCCAAACTTTTTGCTTTCTGAATTGCTAAAGTTCTTCTTGCATTGCTTCAATCCAGCTGTTGTCTTTCAATGCTGCAGTTATGTTAGGTGGAACCACTTGTGAAAGAAAATAGGAGAACAGATAAATATTGGCAGCTTCCCTTTACTTCTTGTGGTTCTTTCATTAAGATCACCAATAATGTTTTCTATCGGATGATACTTATGAATTCTTGTTATTGGTATTGATTCAACAGGAATGAATGATTCCAAGTTGGTGATGTTGGTTGATGGAGATGGATTCAGCTGAGATGGGGAATCGAAAAAGTGGTCAAAATTCTTATCTTTTTGGTCTTCTGATGCTGAATGAAATCTATCTTCATGATTTTGTGTTTCCGCAGCAGTTACAGGAACAACTACGGATGTTGTAGTTTGTTGATCTGTAGATGTGACTATTGTTGGAATGTTTCCTGATGAATTGGGAACTTCAGATGAAGGAAAAGAATCATCTCCGGAAGTAGGAACATCTACAGATGTAGAAGGAACTTCTGCGGATGTATTGTTAACTTCTACGGATGCATTGTTAACTTTTGCTGATGCATTAGTTACCTCTTCTGAATTTGAATTTCCATTTCCACCAAAATTGTTATTGCTTGTTTGAGATGAAGGGCCTGGATCAGCAACACTTGAAGTGTGTGAATGAAATAATCTAGGAGGATCAGCAGTCAGTGGCACTTCACTTAAACTTGGAGGTACATAAGGATAACATGTATCCGTAGGACCTGCAACATTCAAATAACCAGAGTTAAATGAATTTGTTAATGCATCTATATCAAACAACCAAGATGATCCGTTTACTAATTTTGGAAATAAGGATTCATCAAATGATACATTAGGTGTTTCCTCCATAATGTTGTGATGTGGAATGTAGACTCTATATGATTTAGATGTTGATGAGTAACCAACAAAGAATCCATCATAAGCTTTTTCATCAAACTTTCCTAATTGATCTTTGGTGTTTAAAATAGACACATGACACCCAAAAGCTCTAAGATAACCTATACAAGGTTTTCTTTTAAACAAAAGTTCATAAGGTGTTTTATTATGTTCTTTGACAATTAAAGTTCTGTTCTGAACATTGCATGCTGTGTTCACTGCTTCTGCCCAAAATGTGATAGGCAACTGTGAATCAGCTAGCATTATTCTTGCTGCTTCAATTAGAGTCCTATTTCTTCTTTTAGCAACTCCATTTTGTTATGGAGTTCTTGGTGAACTGAATTGTCTGGCAATGCCTTTGTTCCTGCAAAAGGAATCTAAAACATGATTAACAAATTCAGATCCATTATCACTTCTTAAGATTTTGATCTTTAAATCAAGTTGATTTTCAATTTTAGTGATAAACTCCATTACTGTTTCTGATGTTTCACTTTTATGTTTTAGGAAAAAGACCCATGTGAATCTAGTGAAATCATCAACAATCACCAAACAATATTACTTTTACCAATGCTCAACACATTGGTTGGACCAAAAGGATCAATGTGTAGCCGTTTAAGTGGTGTTGTGTTTGTGTTGATTGTTTTGGACTTATGTGACACCCTATGTTGTTTTCCTTTATAACATGATGAACAATGATTAGAACAGTAAAATTGTTTCTTGGGAAGGCCAATGACTAAGTCATTGTTGACCAACTTGTTCATGTTCTTCATGTTTGAATGAACCATTCTTCTATGCCACAGTTGAGCTTCATCTTCTGATGACTTAGAAATCAGGCAAGTTTCATTGCTTGTTAGAGAGGTGTTGTTCATGTCCAAAACATATGTGTTGCCTTTTCTTGGTGCTTTAAGAAGGATCCAGTCTGCTGGAATTTGAAAACCTGGCTTAAGAATGTAACAATAAGTGTTATCAAATAAAGTGGTATAATTTTGGTCACAAATTTGAGATACACTTAGCAAGTTGAATTGCAGATTTTCACAAGAAGTTTACTTTCTCAAATTTGAGTACACCATTTGTTACCATTCCTTCACCAACAATTTTACCTCCCTTCTTATCTCCACTAAATGCCACATATGAAGCATTTTTATGTTTGAAATAATGGAGGAGAGAACAATTTCCTATCATATGCTGGAACAACCACTGTCAACATACCACTTGTTGTCAGTCCTCCATGGATGTTCCTCTGTGGCCATGGGTGGAATTTTGTTCTCCATGTTTGCCATCAGTGCTTGATTTTCCTCCCGCACTTCCTTCTCATACATGCTCCAGTCACAAATACCATCCTGCAAAATAATCAAACTAGTTTCTTTAGTGTTACTGGTACCTGCTGAAGAGCTTATGGCTGGTGGGGATGAGATTGTTAGTTGAGGTTGCTTGAAGCTTCTCTGATTTTCTTGTATTGTGTCTGTTTTGATTGCTGATTGCTATTGCATCCCTTGAAAAGTGACCATACAAATTGCATTTGTAACACCTCACTTTTGATTTGTTAATACCAATTTTAGTTGTTCTTCCTGCAACAGATAGTCCCTTGTTCCTTCTCATATACATCTTGGCTCTATATGCAATCATGGCCATTTGCCATTGCGGATCCATTTCCTCTACTTCATCAGGATGAATTCTTCAAGGTCTTGTTGATAGATGTGGGCAGGAGTTAAGGTACTACCCAAGTAAGCTTGAAAGCTTGAACTGAAGACTGCAAAGGCTGCCTTCTATTCTTCTGATTCTAGAACCATGGTAATTAGTTTAGATTGGGTATTGCTTTTGTTGCTTGATGATCCTTTGCTGCTGGACTTTTCGAATCATCAGATTTCCCTTTTGCTTTCCTATTTGAAGTTTTTTGAGAGTTTAAATTAGAGGACTTTGCAGTATGGAAACCAGTTTCCTCTTCATTATCACTCTCAACACAAGAGCTTTCATCATCATCACTGGAGATGAATGCATTTCCAGCACCCTTTGATTCTTTGAAATGATATGGTGCTATTGGTGCTTTTACACTCTTGTTTCTGGTTTTCTCATCTAACTCCAAAGCTTCCACCTTGCAACCAAAGTGTCTAACCCAATTGCCTTTAGATCAAGACTATTCTTGAACATAGACACAGTTTGAGTCCAACTCTCTGGCAAAGTATGAAGCATCTTTTTGTTTAGTTCCTCATTACTGTACTTGAACTCAAGAATGTTCATGGTAGTAACAGGTTGCATAAATTTGTGGAGTTGTTGAGAAACAGATTCACCCACAATATGATGAAAAGTCTCATACTGTGAACGAAAAGTATCCTTCCTGAGGTTTCTGATCTCATTACTTCCTTCACACAAAGTGTGAAGAATTTTCCATAATGAGTTTGCTGTTTTGTATGCTTCACACCTGATCAAGTGGTCTTTGGTAAAGCCATAGTAAGCATTCTATAGGCCTTAATGTCGATTTTAACTTTCTTCGCATCATCAGGAGACAGATTTTTCAAACTTATGGGCTGATTGTTGTCATTATAATAGGTGCTAAAGCAGGTGGAATGTAAGGACCTTCAGTAATGGACACCTATAAGTCAAAATCTGTATAGTTTACGTGGTTCCTGAATCTGATTTTCCATGTTTTAAAATCAGATTTGTTCTCCAACTTTGGAGGTTGATAAGCTCCAACCGCTGAATTGCTCATTTTAATTAACTTTGTTAATTATAAAAATTATCAATTGATCTAATATCCTATGAATGTGAAAAGACGATGCAAACACACTAACACAGTAATAACAAATCACTAATAATATTGATATTCAAATAAACTAAGACAAAAATCCCTTTGAATTAATGACTTCTATTATGAATGGACTAATTAATAACATACTCTTAATTAAATAAGAAGTTGTGGTCAAAATTAGTCAAATCGCTCAATATATTCTCAGTTAATTTGAAATTAAGATGTTAGATGATGATGGGTTTTGTTCAAACTTGTTTGAACAACCTTGGGATATCACAAAATAACACAAATCCACGAATCGAAAGCGATTCAGATGCAAATCGAAATTAATCGAGCAATGGAACAGTGATTAATGATCGGTATAATAAGGTTTTGATGATTTAATGAAACAAACAATCAATTAAAATAATCAAACTGATAGATCAATTGATCTAGATCAATGAGTACGAGGCTCTGATACCACCTATGAATCCAAGGATTGAAACAGGAATTATCAGTTTGATTCAGCAAATAAAGATCGCGGAATTATCAATACTTGTTGTTTAATTAATTGTTTATGAAATTGAAATCGACGAAGAACAGATGAAACAAATTAAAAACAGAATAAAATAATGCAACAAAAGATTGTTTCAATTGATTTTCATTGATAATGAATCGATAACAAGTGATATTGATGCAAGGATGATATGATAATCTCTTATGATGTTCTTCGTGTTCTTGTGATTGTTGTGTGGCTATTTTGATTGATTGATCGATCGATATCGTTTCTATGAATATATGATTCTCTATTTGTCTATCGATATCTCTCGATCTCTGCTTAAATGAGTGCACCCTGCCTTATATTTATAGGCAGAGGGATTCACTTTAAAAATTACAAAGATATTCTTGATGTGACGTGGAATATTCGCTTCTGACAGATTGACTTGTTGACTTTGTGTGGAGTACTTGATGATATGAGATCATACAAGTATTTTGTTCTTCGTAGGAGTTGAACTTCCGTAGGAGTTGGTTCTTTGTTCTTGAACATCATCCTTAGGAGCAAACTTCCTTCTTCCGCAGCAGCAGCACTTGATCTCTGAACTTGGTCTTCAGTAGATATGCTTGTGCTTCCGCAGGAGATCCACTGATGCACATTGACTTGTTCATTTATGCTCCGTAGAACATCTACGAAAGAACAAGCTTGTTCATCTGTAGATAGTTCTTGCACTTGGTTAATTTTCCAAATTGACCAAGAATGATGTTTCCTGCGATTACATAAAATTAAAACAAATAATTTGGGTTAACATATATATCTTGCATTACATAATGATAAAGAATTATAGATGTTCATTATAAGAGATTACAACTCATCTAAACCTATACAAAAGATCTAGACCTAACATAAGTCTCATGGTAAGACTCCTTATGAGCTGTGGCACAAAAGAAGACCATTCATTGGTTTCCTCAGATCAATTGGATGTCCCTGCACCATCTTGAATACCAAAGATCAAGTAGCCAAATTTGCTGAGAAATTAGATGATGGACACTTTATTGGATACTCTTCCCAAGCTAAGGCTTATAGAGTATACAATCTCAAAACTAGAGTAGTTGAGGAGTCAGCCAATGTGACCTTCAATGAGCACACTCCAAGTGTGAAAGATTTTGGTCCTGGTTGGCTTTTTGATCTTAATTTAGTTACCAACTGTTTTAAAAAATCTTGTGAGAATGTTTCAGGATCTACATGTAACTTATCAATAGGAGATCCTGACCCAAGATTTGAGCTAAGAAAACCAAGCAAGCATTCTACCTCAGCTCCAGTGGTAACTAACCCTGCAAATGAAGATCCTATCAGCACAGATATGAAAAATTCAACAGATACATCTGAGATTCCTATAAATTCCACCTCAGAGGCTCAGAACTCAGGTGAAGGAGCTTCAAATGTAGGAGGAAATGGAGGTGGCGACAGTGATCAAAAATTTCTTGATGCTGATAACCACTCCATAGAAGACAACATAAATGATGTCATACACTCATTGGATCAAGCCTCTCTTGATAATTGTGCTAATGTGGTGGGTGACACTCCATTGCCAGATTTGAATTTCCCAAATTTAGATCTTTCTAATCAACTTACTATGAGCCCTTAACTCAGGATCCACAAGTCACACCCACCACAAACATCATTGGAAATGTTGATATAGGGGTAAGAACAAGAGGACAAACCCATGACAAAAATGTTTGTCTATACTCTTGCTTCTTGTCCCAGATAGAGCCAAAGAAAGTTGATAGGGCTTTGAAAGATGAAAGTTGGATTGAAGCAATGCAAGAGGAACTGCTTCAATTCAAAAGACAACAAGTTTGGAACCTGTGTCCTGTTCCTCAAGGGAAGACTATCATAGGAACCAAGTGGGTTTTTAGAAATAAGAAGGATGATAGAGGAATTGTCATCAAGAATAAGGCCAGACTAGTTGTTCAAGGATACACACAAGAAGAGGGAATTGACTACACAGTTGTTTTTGCTCCTGTGGTAAGACTTGAAGCTGTAAGAATATTCTTGGCTTTTGCTGCATCCTAAGATTTCAAGATCTACCAACTTGATGTCAAGTGTGCTTTCTTATATGGGGTGATTGATGAAGAGGTGTATGTCAAACAACCACCTGGTTTTGCAGACCCAAATCATCTTGATTATGTCTGCAAGCTTGATAAAGCTCTTTATGGGCTGCACCAAGCTCCAAGAAAGTGGTATGAGACATTACCTCAGTATCTCTGTCAACATGGCTACAAGAGGGGTGCTATAGATGGAACTCTCTTCATCAAAGAAACAAGAAATGACTTAATGCTGGTTCAAGTATATGTAGATAACATTATCTTCGGGTCAACTAATCCAAAGCTCTGTAAAGACTTTGAGAGGCTGATGAAGAATAGATTTGAAATGAGTGCCATAGGGGAACTCAATTTCTTTCTAGGAATTCAAGTGAAGCAGTTGATAATGGCATCTTCATAAGTCAGTCAAAGTATGTACAAGACATACTTACAAGATTCAACATGATTGATTGTAAGGTTGCAAAGACACTCATAGCCAGAAACCACTCCCTGGACCTGATCTTGAGGGGAGCTTGTGGATGAGCATCTCTACAGGGATATGATTGGGTCTCTTATGTATCTCACAGCAGCAGGCCTGATATCATGTTTGCCACATGCATTTGTGCAAGATATCAAGCCAACCTTAAGATGTCACACCTGGTTGCTGTCAAGAGGATTCTTAGATATCTCAAAAGTGCTCCCAAACTTGGCCTTTGGTGTTCAAAGAATTCTGACTTCAATCTGTATGCCTATATAGATAGTGACTATGGTGGCTGCAACATGATTGCAAAGTCTACATCTGGGGGATGTCAATTCCTTGGTGGAAGGATAGTCTCTTGGCAATGCATGAAACAATCCTGCGTGTTTGCAATTAAGTCTCGGAAGATTTATTCTCTTTGGAAGACAAATCTCCCAAAGCAATTATTCTCTTTTGAAATATCTTCCGAAGCTTAAATATTCTTCTAAGTACTTACATGTATTTGAAGGACAATTTTCTTCCGAAAGCAATTAAGTCTCGGACGATTTATTCTCTTTGGAAGATAAATCTCCCAAGTCTTAATCTCTTCTGAAATCAAACATGTCTCAGAAGTAAAAAAAATTCTCTAAGTATTTTTCTTCCGAAGCAAAATTTTCACAAACCTTAAGAATATCTTCCGAAGCCAAAATTGGCTTCAGAAGCTTTTTCTCAAAACTTTCGAAGACAAAATTACCTTTGGATGATTTTCAACTTCCAAGAAAACTACCTTTTTGGGCACTTTTCAGAGGTGGGATCGGCATTTGGATTTCAAAGTTTATTCTTTTGCATTAACTTTGTCTCAAATCCATTTCATATATACCCTCTCAACGGTTCCCCCTGTTTTCACTATCTTCCTCATCTGCATTTTCTCTAACCTAATTTCACCCACAAACCGCCTTGTTCTTATCTTCCTTCACAGTAAAGCTTCCTCAAAAAGCCAACCCTAACTACAGAAACCAGCCCGATTTCTCCATGCATCTTCACAGGCAACACAATCAAGTTGCTCTGTTAGACTCTGAGAAAGATCCTAGTTTCTCAGAGGTTTGTCATTTTCTTTCTTTGTCTAACTAATTCACCTACCTCACCATAGATCCTCCTCTCTATTAGGATCAGCTTTTGGAATTCTAGAGGACCTGCTAAGAGGTCACCATGGATGGGGAGAAGGCACTGTCTGCCACAGTGCAGGGGAGGACAATATTCATCACTCCAGCCTCCATAAACACTCACCTTCAGCTGGATGATGTTGAAGGTGATTTGTCCTTTCCTAAATCTGCTGTTAACCACTCCTTTGAGAAGATGGGCTATGAAGGTGACTTCTCAGTTAGGACCTTCAGAAAGGGGAAGGTCTCCTCTCAGTTGAAGTACCTCCTCCATATGGTTATCCACAACCTATCCAACAAGC
The DNA here is from genome assembly GCA_025506505.1 of Flaveria sonorensis. Classification (NCBI taxonomy): domain Eukaryota; kingdom Viridiplantae; phylum Streptophyta; class Magnoliopsida; order Asterales; family Asteraceae; genus Flaveria; species Flaveria sonorensis. The sequence goes on along the minus strand of JACCIY010000921.1, from coordinate 8,101 downwards.
ATGAAGGTTGGGACTAGATTCTTGAAGGCCTTTCCTTTATAGTCCATAGGATGGTTCAAGGGATCAAGTTTAGGTATTCATAATTTGTTTATACCAATTTACTTGCAAACTTAGACTCCTTAGAATATTACATGTTCCCTAGATATGTCCAGCACATTCTCAACTGTGAACTGGGCTCACAGTTGAGGGGAACAGGTAATGTTCTAAAATTGGGACAGATGAAGCCGACATCTTCAAGACTATGAGAAAGCCAACTATTGGCTTCTCAGGGGTAGAAATAACCCTTGTCCCAAAAATGTTAGAGCTCATAGCTCAAGGTGACAGCCTAGCAGCACCAGCTAGTGTTGAACCCACACCTTCTACTTCTCAACCACCAACAAAGCCACAAATAACATTAACCTACCAGAGAAAATCCAAACAAATCCCTGTACATGCTACTCAGCTTGTGCAGGCCCTTATATCATCACCCAGACAGGAGGAAGTAGACACTGAAGCTACCACTTCTCCTGAGGAGCAAACCACTCCCATCTCACAAATGATCAGTGCTAAGGTTCCTCATGCTCAGCCTGATGAGCTCATAACCCCAACAACCTTAAGCCTTCACTCAGAGTCTCAAAACTCTAGTGAACAACCTTCAGGGGACAGTTACCATCCCCAACCTCTTGATCTAAACCAACCAATCCCAAACCTTGAATTCTATGATGATGAAGATATGGGATTTAGTGAGTATCATGAGTCTCTCTTCTCCACCCCTACTCAAGGAGAGATGAGTACTCCTGTTACTCTCATATCTAGCCCACATCATCCACCCACTACTGAGGTGGATCTCCCTGAACCTGTTCAAGTGGTCAATATTGAAGAGGCTCTCACTTTAGCAAGTGATTACATCATTTAGACGTCAACCATGGCAACCCAGCCTCTTGACACTTCACTTGAAGTTGTCATGATGTAGGGGAAATCCAGCAGCCAAGAACAAAGTGCTGGTGATGAGGAAGAATACTTTGCTCCCATTCTCTCATCCCCCATGATTCTTTTGATGAATATGAGGGGAGTCTTAAACTAAAGGTGCAAAAACTAACAAAAACATGCACCTATTTAGTCTCAAAGATAAGTCACCTGGAATCTCAGGTAATTGTCTTACAAAGGAGGGTCAATGACCAGCAGCTTGAGATCACCGATCTCAAGGGAAAGTTAGCTGAGAGACCACTCAGGAGTACTCAACCAGGTTCACAAGAACCTATGTATGTTACAGACCTAATCCCAAGCTCACCTATGCAAGAAGGTGATGCTACCAAAAAGGGGGAGAAAGTCCAAACAATCACAGAACCTGGGAGTTCTTCATAAAGTATGGACTTTGAGGACTCACCACCCTCACTTGCAATGGTCCATACTCGGCAACCTCCTCAAGTCTATTTGGATATAGACTCTCTCATACAAAGTTTGTTTGAGGAGGGTATTTCAAGAGCTATGCCTACCCCATCCCCTCACTCTAAGAATCCAATCATGGGATGGAGGTATGACACTGATAGAAGAGCTCTAGTCATCTCTAGATCTCAGAGTCAACAGGAAATCTTCAACTTTTCAAACCTGAGCTTTTATGAGATCATCCATTTGATTGATCTTCCACTTGTCAACCCAAGTCAAAACAGATGAGCTGCAAGACTAGCAGATAGGATTCAAGAAAGGGTGCTATAAGAATTCAAGCTAAGGTCAAGACTATATAGAAAAAGGCTAGCAGGTGAGACTTTTGGTCAACTAGATATTGAGATGGACCCTAAGATTAGCTTCGAAGGGGAAGCCTTGACTGAAGGCCAGAAGTTGAACCTATGAACCTTAAGACAGGAGCTTCTTCAGCACCCAGTACCCTCAGTGAGGCACCAGCTGGTGAAGGTGCTTCACAGCTTCTCTCTGGCCAGAGCTTGACTGCTAAACCAAGTAATGAAGGCCAAAGCTCTCTCCACCCTAAGTCACCAAGGCCTATGAGTGACAAATGGAAAAGGAAAATGACTCCTAAGGAGATTAAGGAGGAGAAGAGAGAGAGGAAGAGGAAGCTAAGAGGAAAGAGTTCAAGAGGGTCTCCAAGAAGCTTCATGGAAGCTGCCATCAGGGCTTCCCCGGGCCAAATACTTAGGATGATAAGTTAAGGGACAGCCAGGCTAAACTATATGGGGATCAGGAACTATAACGTTGATGAACTCATATCTCTTCCCTTAGATCAACTAAATGAACTGGAGACACATAACTATTAAGGAGAGGAAGGAAGCAGAGGATGCAGCATTACTCCTCAAAATCAGGAAGAAAGGAGATAGAAAAGGCTCTACAAACATGCTCCTACCCTCTCCCTAGTTCAAGAAAGTCCTGAGACAGAGGCTGTGGCAACTACACAACCTCAGGTAGACAAGGAAGTTGAAAGACTAACATGATCAACTACCTGAGTGCCACAAGACTCTATCAGGCATCTGCACTTCTTCCCTTACCATATGAGTATGTTGAATTTGAATATCTCAAGCAGCTAGAGCAAGAAGTCATCAAAGAACAAACAATGCTAAGAGAAAACAAGGGAAGAAGCTGCAAAGTCAAGAGCCATCATCCAAAAGAGCCAAAAGAAGTCTGCTGACAAACAAAGGATGATGAGCTTCTTGAGGTTGTATGGATTCTCCAAAAGGTGGCTTGGTCCAATGTCTTTATCCACTATGGATGAGCATATCAGAGTGATCAAGCAGAAGATTAAGAAGGGAGAGCTTGTTGACTTGCATTCTTCACCAAGTCCAGCTCAACCTGAAGTTAAGGTAAAGGTTGAACCCCCTGAGACAACACATCTGGACCTAGAGCTGCATCTCAGCCAACTTCATCTTCTGATCCACAGCAGGGTCATCTTCCCTCTCCTTTTGAACCTGTAAGAGAAGAGAACCCAACTAAGAGAGACACAGTAGAACAACCTAGTACTGAAGACCAGTCCTCTCAGTTAAAGACCTCAAAGAGAAGGAAAAGGATGGCCATGAAGAGTATTCCCAAGAAGAAGTCAAAGGCATCCACCTCCAAACCTCAGGAAGAGTCGGAGCACCCTGAGGTAGTGCATGAAGAGGCTACTCAACCAACTCCAATTCAAGTACAGCCTCTTACAACTGGAAGATCCATCTTGTTCTGGACCTTTGCTGCTATTCCAGATAGATGGTATGTCATCAGAGATCAAGGAGGTCAAGATGTCTATTTCTAGAAAGACTGCTTGATCTTTCTCTACATGATCTATATGACATGAGAAGGTATTATGAGAGTCTGAGGGATCCTGACCAGATGATGAAGAAAGGAATAGTCTTGATCCTAATAAGGACTGTCAACACTGAATAACTTCTTTGTTTTGGTAGCATCAGCCTAGGGGGAGTTTGTTAGGTTATATTATAAGGCTGATGCAACCAAAGAAACCAAAATAACAAAGAGCTTCCTGCATACATGCACTAATGTACAAGAGAAGTTACTATGGAATTTTACACTCCTCAATAGAAATTATTCAAAGTGTAAATCTTCCGAAGCCAAAGACCAAATCTCCCGAAGCCAAAGATGAAGTCTTCTAAAGCTTCAAAGACAAAGTCTTCCGAAGCCAATGAAGTAAAGACTGATTTCTTTCGAAGATAGAGAGGCATGCTTTCCTGATCTACTTTTTCATAAAGCTGACTAACTTTTCGTTGCAACTTGAAGACTCACCAACTTGCATGAGTTGGTGAAAAGGTCCATGCTTTAGTAAAATGTAGATTATGGTCTTGGGTCTGTAACTTTCTACTTTGTACTTTTATCCTTTTTGTATATATTAGGATGTGAGTAATGGCATGTCATAGTCACTAGTCAAAAAGCAGTCTGCCTTATGACTCTACATTGATCTTGTTGTCTAGATTAGTGTTTTCAGCTAGCCTTCAAAGTATGGTGGCCGGCTGTAGGATGTAGTATAAAGTATCTCATGTCCTTGTCTGTCTCTTTATGCTTTGTAACACTTATAAAAGAACTTGAGAGCAATATACACATCCTTGAAAACCATACTTGCATGTTCTTGTTCTTAGTTCTGTCTCAACTGCTTTACTTGTGTTCTTAGTATCACTCACCTAAACCTGGTTCCCTATTTGATCTATTAAGTGTTCTAACACTCTCCTCATTGTAAGACTGATTGTATTGACCACCCTTTAAACGGTCCCGCAATAGCGAATAGAGATAAATAGCGACAAGCACCCATATCCTACGTAGCGAATAGCGGTAAATAGCGATCCTATTTTGTGTTTAGTGATTAAGTAGAATAATATGTAAAATGTTTTACATTCAATAGATTAGCATGTTTAGCAATAAAGTAGTAGGAAATCTAAGCAAACACCCCAAAATAGCTAAAACACTCTATTACTAATGATCTAAATCTCATATTTACCAAAAATAAAAATTCCGCTATGCAGTCGCTATTTACAAATAGAGAGGGAGGGGCTTTACGCTACATAGCGTGCTATAGCGGTCGCTATAGCCGCTATTGACAACAGGGGTGAATTCATATTAGTTTATAAATTCATTTTATCACACCATCAACATCCGCGTGCGGGGTTTAGCATGAGGGTGTGAACAAACAGGATCTGAGTCATTAATTTTAAATGACTCTATACGTAACATTTAAAATAACCTTATAGTTTAAAAGTTTAAAACGTTGCGAAAGCGTTTAGTAAATATTTCAAACCCAAGTACTAAAATGTAAGTGCACAAAACACGCACCCAAACCATTGTCTAAATGTAAATATAAAACAAGACATAAATGGATGTATATTTCAAAGGAATATGCTTGATCTGTGTTGTGCTCCTAGAGGCACCTGATGTCACACCCTCAAAATTCACGTGCGGGGTTCTACCGCAAGACGTGCAAACAAACAGGATCTAAGTCATTAGTTACTCTAAACGACTTTATATGAAACATTTAAAATAAACCTTGCGGAAGCATTTAGTAAGTATTTCAAACCCAAAGTATTAAAATGTAGATGCGTAAAACACACGCCCAAACTATTGTTTAAATGTATATAATAAAAATTAGCGGTAAATGACTGAATGTTTGTAAGACATGCTCCACCTGTGATGTGCTTCTAAAGGCACCTGATATTAACAACCTGAGAAAAGTATAATAAAGTGTCAACACAATTGTTGGTGAGTCACAAGTTTATAATTTATCATAATTAATAACAGTTTTAAAAACATAAGTAAGTGTATTAAATAGATAGCTAATCTAATTTCAGAAATAATAACTGTAGTGATTTCACGATCGAAGCTGACGTGTTTGTTATTTGCCTTCCCACAGCATACAAGTCGTGATAATGTAATTTTTTAGGGCAATATTGCACCCGCTTGACCTCTAGTCGTACGGGTGGGGCTTGTCAGTCCAAGTAGTACTACCCAAGATTTCACGCTAGATTACTTAATTAACGATCCGAAATTGTAATGACTTTCAATGGTATGTCACACAACATTACACTATAGACAACTTATTATAGTAAAGCATTTGTAAAGTAAGCTTTCTCCCCTAAAAGAGAGTGTATAGAAAAGTGGGGGCATTGAACTCCCTGGTGTGCAAGCAGATAAGAGAAGCAAAGCTAACAATGAGTGGAAAGACAACCCGTCAAATGTTACGTAGAACACTCGAGTACATAAGTACGTGTAACCAAAATAACTTAACAACCCTAGGTGCTTAATCAACACATTGACCCAAGTGATTTGGAAAAAACATTACCCGTTTAACCCGTTTGACCCATTGGTGACATATTAGGTGAAATATTGTTTGATCAAGTATAGTAACTCATTATCCAATTTTAACATGCAAACCAGTCACGTATAACATGTTATGAACCTCTAGTTCTAGCAAGATCATCATACTAACACGGCTTCTCATACAACACATACGAACCTCAACAAATCATCATGCTCAACATAACTAGAAATAAATTCCAACTAATAAATCACCATTAGGTTCAATCACGCACTAAATGCCATGTGAAGCAACTCAATACTTCATATCCTAAGCCATGTCAAACTAAGTAGGGGCCTCAGATTCGCATGCGTGTATGATTCATTATATATTCCTAAACATGTTTCATACCAATCAAGCACATTAAACATACATAACAATCACATACTATAATCCAAGCACAATTCCATGACCTTCTAGCCTAAATGCACATATTGTACATTTCCTTCATAACTACTAAATTTCCCAAATAATCCAACATAGCATCCATTGATCAAGCGATGCATTTTAACATATTTGACTCTACCAACAAGCAACCTAGAATGATTCTAATATAACGTGCATGCCCAATTCAAAAGATCAAACTTAACATTTCAATAAAGTTTTCCTTTCTAGAAAGTAACACCCAACAAACAACATATCCATAATTCTCACCATTGATTCATCAATTTATGCCTAATCTAGTTCATAGCAATCATCTAAGCATAATAAATATCAACAATTCATCACATTCTGAATTCTCAAGAATTAAAGTTTCCTCTTATAGTAACGTATGAACGAGGCATTAATTCTATGAAATTCATGCATAATCCACGTTACTAACATCAATACAACCAACTAGCATCATAGCATCATCAACCAACATCAATTCGTGTGGTAATGTTCCAATTGTACTAGGGTTTGTTCTAGCATCAAAATCAGGAAAAACCAATCAAAATTTTACCTTTAATAGTGTAATGATCGAGGAATGACACTTGCTACATGTTAGAATAGTTGAAACCAAGAAAAATCGATGGAATATTGTTGTTCTTGATCAAAAATCATGAGGATGAAGGTGGGGATGGGGTTCGGCCGCGCAAGGGTTATGGCGGGGGTTGGGTTTTTTTAACTAATATTAAGTTTAGTAATAATTACCCGATAACCCTTTGATTACATTTTGAAAAATTAATATTTTTTAAACTTTTAAATAGTTTTATCTACAAAACACATGAATTATTATTAACCTATAATAATCATATAATCCAATTAATAAACACCACACATGAAGATATATCATATGTAGTCACGTTTAAAAGGCAAAATTGTATTAATACTTAACGTTCACAATTCATATAACCACATATTAATAATCAAGATTATTAATTAAGTTATCATTTTTAACCAAAGTTAATTATTAATAGGTCACCAACATTCAACAACAACTAGTGTGTGCTCACAACACACGTCCAAGACCTACTAGAATGACAGAGTTTTGGTAATGAAAATTACCAGATGTCAGACCTAATATTAACAACCTGAAAAAGAATATTAAAGTGTTAATATGATGGTTGATAAGTTCAAGAGTTTATAAGTAATCATATCAATAGTACTTGTACACATAAGTAAGTGCGTTGAAATAGATAAGCTAATCCAATTTATAAGTAGTAACAGTAGTGATTTCATGATCGAAGCTGACTGTGTTCGTTATTTGCCTCCCACCATGACAACCAAGTCGTGACAATGTTAGTTGTATAGGACAATATTACACTCGCTTGACCTTCGAAAGTGTAAGGGCTTTAATGGTATATCACACTATGTTATACTATACACAACTTATAATAGTTCAAGCGTTCGTAGTAGAACTAACTATGCTCTCCCCCAAAAGAGAGTGTGTAGAAAAAGGGGCATTGAACTCACGTAGTGTGCAAGCGGATAAGAAAAGCGAAGCTAAAGTGAATGGAAAAGACAAACCGTCAAAGGTACCTAGAAACGTGAGTACCTAAGTATGTGTTACCAAAATATCTCAACAAACCGTAAGTGCTCAATCAACACATTGATGCAAGTGTATTGGAAAACATTGGCTCGTTTGACCCAGTTGACTCGTTTGACTGTTGGTGACATATGGAGTTGAAATCTTGTTGATCAGTTTAATACTTCACTAGCCATGATCATCATGCAAAACAACTTACATATATCACATAATGAACGTTAAATCTAGCAAGATTATCATACTACAAAGCTTATCATACAACACAATGGCGAATCTCATAAATCATCATGCTCAACATAAATAGAAATAAATGCCAACTAATAATCATACATTAAGTTTAATCACGCAATACATGCCATGTGAAGCAACTCAAT
>JACCIY010000207.1:0-56367 GCA_025506505.1 Flaveria sonorensis | reverse complement strand
TATGCCATTCACCTTGTTTTTATGATATCAGGACCTCAACGGATGACATCAAGTCACTTCGGTTAATAACAGCCATAAAACTCCTTACTTACCTGATGGGAGGTTTGATTTGGAGGCTTATGATGACTTGGTAATATGCAATTGAAGGTGGAGCGATGGTGTAATTGTTGGTGGGACAACCGGGGAAGGCCAATTGATGAGTTGGGATGAACACATCATGCTTATTGTCACACCATCAACTGCTTTGGCACATCAATTAAGGTCTTTTGATCTCCACTCTCTGTTACTATTATTTGAATCTTTATTATGTAATGTATGGTGCAGAGGCAATTTTGACCCACCCATGAACTTACGAATGGGTAAAGTTGTTGGTTTGTGTTTTATCACAATGGCTAATAGGTTAATCATAATAATTAGAAAAAAGAACTTATTTTTCTTACATACAAGTATACAACTTCCCAATTAAAATAAAAAATATTAGACCATTGTTGTGACAATACTGATTTGTAGCCATATATAAGAGATTGATCATTTACTAATGTTTTTAAAATGTACAAAGTGTTTGTCGATCAAGTCAACCCTGCCGTTTTGACCCACCCTAAAACCACATGTGTTGAGTGCTGATCGTTGCCCAATCCACCCACATCTCAGGTTATGGAAACACGGGAAGCAACTCAACTCGAGAAGCAGTGCACGCAACTGAACAGGGATTTGCAGTTGGAATGCATGCAGCCTACACATCAACCCTTACTATGGTAAACCTCACTAGAAGGCATGGTTGCTCACTTCCAATGGTGCTCCCGATGGGCCCTACAATCATCTACAACGTACATACCTCACGAACAGCCACAGACATTCCACCACGTGTCATCCACACAATTGCTGACAGCACCAACTTTGCTGGTGTCAAGGAATGCGTGGGCCATGACAGGGTTAAAGAGTACACCAAAATGGAATTACTGTTTGGAGTGGGAATGATGATGAATGTCATGACTCGAAGTGGGAACATGATGCCCGGGGGTTATATCCGTTACTAGCAATTGGTTCCGGGCGTAATGCAGGAATTGTTATCAAAAGGCAAGAACCCTTCACTTAATAAAAAGCTTTTGCCTTTGATGAACTGGCTTTTTTGTGAGCCAAACCAATTGGGTGAACACTGCTTTAGCGCAGTTAGGGGTCATAAGACCCATCTTCGGCTACCCTATGTGCCCCTCCTTTGGCCAAAAGGGTGGAGTTTGTGAATATAGTGAAGGAAATTGGACGGGAAAATTTCATAGGAGAGAAAGATGTTCAGGTTCTTGAAGATGATGATTTGGTTTGGGGGTCGTATAGTTGAGGTATAATGCTGTCGATTTAGAAGCTCTTATTTCTTATCTTTGTCTGAAGATTTTGAATAATATGAAACTCCCAGTTTACAGTATGTTTCTACTCTTAAGTTACATATTACTGTTTACATCAAGTTTGCTCTTTGTTGAATTTTTTTTTTTTTTCCTTCTATATTTGGTGTTACATTGTTAGTTTGTTCCTTTGTGAAGCTTAAAAGCGTTACTCTAGTCACTATTATTGTTTCTTTTATAAAGCATAAAGTGACATACGCTTCAAGCATGCACTTTCTTTGTCTCATGTAATGGGATATTGCTAGGTTTTGGTTTACAAATTGTCGAGGTGTGCCAATTTTTTGAACGATTAAAATGAAAAAACTGTAATAATTTAATGGCAAGAAAGAAGTATATAAATAGTTATGTATGTCTAAAAAACACTAATGCAAATAACCTTACACAAGTTGTCCTGTACCCTCGAATAAAAAATTCTATCAAAACTGATCAAATGGTCCTAATACATACTACGAAACCACATAATTCTAGGTTATATGCTTAAAACCAGTGTCCTCACTGAGTTGAGAGTAGGTGATGGTGATCATTTGTGTGTTGTTTTATACCGGAAAATGGATTGACCCAATCCTTGTCATCATTGACTGCATTCTCCCATCGTTTTTTGAATACTTCAAGCTCTGATGTTGACTGCCTCCTTATCTGCGAAAGTAACCAATTTTTTTTTACAATGGAACTCGATCATGACCAAACTAAACTCTATGAGCGGTATGAACATTTAATCCTGTGATTTTGTGAAATCCCGAAATCACAAATGCTGAACTACTTTAATTGCCAGTCAAGCACAAAGGTATGCAAATCTATCATGCAATGGTTGTTTCACAGTTAGAAACAGTTTTTTAATTGTGCTACAAAGAACTGAATTATTTTTTAGTGTTGATGCATGAGGTGTATATAAGAATAGGAACATTGAAGTCTTACCTCAGTTCGTACATCAACAACGCGACGACCCTGTGGGAAAAAGATTAGAACAAAAGAAAACATAAGCATTACAAAATACCATATTAAATAAGCATTACAAAATACCATATTAAATAAGCAAATCCAATTTAGTTATAACAGGTAAAGGTCGACTTGGATTATACTTGATATCGTAGAGGTTATCTGGGTTGGATTTAAATTCTCTTTTTATCTAGTATATTTAAATGCTTGCAACATTTCTAACTAATATGGTTTTTTTTCAGCAGTTCGTACTCATATTTAAAGCATCACTTAACTATAATATCAATATGTAAATCCAACCTGTTACCCAACTCAATCATTTCCATCCATTTTGTCACTCTAGTAAAAATAAAAAAATAAAAATGGGTAGGGAGTTGGAAAAAAGCAGATGGATACCTGGCTAAATTGATTTCATTTGAAGTCTGCAACAAGAATTTTAAAACGTGGTTAACTTATGATAGCAGATCTTGTATAATAAACTTGCTATGCAGACAGCTGACTAATTTTTTTACTTAAACATTTTAGTCAAAAATGTGTTAATTTAGCAATAAGCATAAAGTTCGGGTGATGTTTTTAAAATCTTTAGTTGTAATATAAACGAATATAAGAAAGATGCAAACCTTATTAGCAGAAGGCCGCCTAAGAATGTATTCCCTGATGCAACACGTATTCACGATCAAACAATTCCTACATTTCTCCAACCCTATAATATCCGAAAGGATTAGTTCATGGTATCAATGGATCATTAGATGTTAAACTTGTTTCAACTCGGAGTAGAATTACTTGTGCACAATAGCCGAGTTTCATATCCATTCCCCATCCATGAAACAGGTCATTCGGAAGTACATGAAGAAAGTTATAGACCAGTTATGAAAAAAAAATATGAATAGATCTTAAATAAAATAGAAGCAATAAATATCCATAACAGATTTGGAGTTGCAACAGTATAATATTTAATGATAAAGTAACCTGAATAAGATGCCAAGCACAATGCCATGCATCCCTAGAGAACACTGGAGCCATTCCTCTACAAATCTGAAATTCTATAAAGATAAAGAACATTTCCACATAGATTTACTATAGAAGTGTACCTCTACCAACAGTTGCACAGAACTTAATTTACAAGTCACCCAGTTATGTTTTCGTGTTTGTTATTGAACAACCGGTGTTTCTTCATGAATAGTGATTTTATCAAGTGCATATTAGAAATTGCATGCATGCCACTTACCCAGTACATGGTGGACCCTTGCTAGTCCTTGAACATTTCACGCTACCTTTAGGGTCATAAACCCTTCTATATGCAAACAAATAAGGAATCAGTCTACAAAAACAATTGAGGAAGATATCATAGGAAAAAGACAATAACCGAGTTGTAACCTATGGAACTTAGTCTTTTTCTTCGTGCTGTTATCCGGTGATGTATGTCTGTTGATTTCGAGTCTAAGCTGTTGAGATATCTCAAGCCCTTCTCCTTAACAATTTTCAAATATCTGCGCGTTAAAGTTTCAAAAACTATAATGTGTTTCTTTATTCTGAAATCCTCTTATTAAAGCTATTCTTTCACCAAATAAAGGTATCCACTATATAAGAATATAAATGATTGGAATATGATAGATCAATTGTACCTTTTGGGGGTTAAAATGCTGCACTCCTAGATCTTCATCCCAAAGGAATACCATAATCATAAAGAGAAACAGCAGCTGGAACAGAAACCTTTTGCAAACCACCTGAAAGACCGTCAGAGACAGTAATTACAAAATACTATGTAACAATCTTACAAGAAACTCAAAAATTCATCAGTGTTATTTTCTACATGAAGTTCCAACATGTGAATCTGATATACTAAAAAAGTGTGATAGAAGCGAACCTTACCACTTTGTTTGGTTATCAGCTACATATGTACGGCATTTCTACTCCATTTGAGATCCCCCATCCGTCATATTCCCATCATAATGGAATAAAATAATTGTAAAATTCCTTGAAGAAACTGAAAACACTAATGCTGGTTCAGTATTGTGCATGTTATGACTGAAAGTTATACATAGAGTGTGAATTTAATTATAATACTATCCTTACAACCTTTGAACAATGGTGTTAAGTATGCTTTTGTTTCAATCCCACTGGCATTGCTAGCAAATTTGAGAAACTGGATTCATTGGCCTGACATGTACAACTTTGTACAATTAAAGAAACTAAATAATAGTACAAATAAATTCCGTAGAGTACACCTTTGAAGGTAAATCGACTACTAAAAGAAAATAGGTTTAGAATGTGTCTAACCAGCTTTTCATGGTGAGAAGTGAATCAAATATTTACACATAGGACCAGACTTGTGGTAGTTACCTTCAATTTTGAATTACTGTGACATATTGGTTTTAATTCGAGTCGGATTTATCTTCAATGATACCATAGGGTAAGCCCTTCAAGCCTGTGTATGATGATGGAAATTCCTAGAGAATACCAAGGAGAGGCACATTAGTTCATGCCATAATGATTTCTAAAATAAAATTAAAAAATATAAGATGATAATTAACTTGGACAAAGAGTAATATTCAAGAACATAATGCTATCCATCTAAAACACAAAGTTTTGTGGCAATAACAACTGAATAACTATGAAATGAATGTCAAAGTACCCTTTCTGGCACATAAATCAGATGCTGTATTCTGATTTACTTTCTATTGCAACAGGTTCAGAAAGCAACCCCTATATATCGGAACTTTATTTCATCTTAGTAGGAAACAAATTGGTTTCTACAAAACAAACATCAGATGGTTGCAAGTCGAATTCAATTGCACTGAATGAACATGTCACTAGCATTAATACCTCTGTCTGTGAAGGCTGAAAGTTTGTAGTTCTGTATGCAACTACAACATCATTGTACATACAACCACAAGAATGTTTTCTTTGGATAGACAAAGTCCCTGCATTATTGAGGTTCTACATGATAAAACACATCTAGCAATCACAATAATACACATCAACAAACTTTGTCAAAGGTACAAACTAGAGACTAGTATAAGCGCATAAGCTTACCCAATCATAACCGATGTGTCTTTTCCTTGCAAGATTCTTCCATGATATAAACTTCCTCATAGAAAACTCTTTTTGATGTATGCTGTTTCATACCAAGCTGCACCATAACAGCTAAAGGAACAATTAAGCTCATCTAAAGACAAGTCGATGATAAATTAATGAGTAGAGAAAAGTGTATTTATAGTCCGACTAGATATAGAATACATTAACAATGACCATTAGAAACAGTATGCCACATTAGAAAACCTCAATCCATGTGCAATTGGTCACACATTGCAAGCTTAGTTTCAAAACAACAAAGAGAACATAATTTTGTTCAAGCTTAAACAACTCAGTAATGGCTGAATACTACATAAGGATGACAGGACTGACCATGATTATGCTCTTTCATAGTTGGAGCACATCAACAGACAACACATGTCTTAAGATTTCACAATAAAGCAGTTCTTTGTTGACAAGCATGCATGGCGCACAAAGGATCAATTAGAACTATTATCTTGAATTCCTGCAACATATGGATAATGGAAGTGATTCAAATTCATGTAAACCACATAAACAACGCCATCACTTATGTCATTACTTTGCATCCTAGTTCAATCTAGAAACTACAGCTCTCTCTTCAACAAATGTATGCTGTATGCAAACATGCAAAGGAAGAAACAAGTACATCAATAATGAATTAAACTAGTAGGAGGAATTTGAGGCAAACCTAGTGGTAGGATCACGTTGTTTCGCGTATAATCAACAGATCTTACATCATATTCAGAATATTAGAGAAACAAGCCACGGGCGGTGTAATGAGATTTCCGGCGAATCGGTGTGAGTGAATAATACATACAGAAATTCAGGTGCAATTTGTTGCTTTGAATTGAGAGATTTATTTATTTATTTGCATGGAGTAATCGGGCCAGGCACGGCGAATGGAAATTACGCAGTAATACCGGGAATTTTCAACTAAAAGAATATCGCTGCAAGTATATTTTATTTTTATTTTAACCTAAATCTACATTATGAAACATATAAAACACCTTGGACTGGTACTATTAAAATGCGCTTCGGTGACTGTGATTTTAGTTTTAAGCCAAACGGAATTTTAAGAATTCAAATCTTGATTAAATTTTTTTAACGGTAAATATACCACTCTGCTTTAGAGAATAAGTGTTAATCGGGCTCATCTATTCGTATTCCAACTGGGATCACATCTCCAACCCCTCAGGAGGAAATCATTGTGAGAAAACCCCCTGCTCAACTCTGAGCATTTACTCACGGTGAGACTTAAACATGACATCCCCCTTAATTACATGTCATGGGCATCTCATCTACAGTTGGGCTAAGGATCATTTGTGCAAATCTTGATAATTGATGGATAAAATATATAATTATAATTTTCATACTCTAAACAGATCTGCTATACTAAACATTATAGATTTACATTCTATTTCGTTCACAATGACAATTATGTTATTAGAATCGTTTTCATTATAGTGAAATCGTGTGAAAATCAAAATAAATTGAGTGCAAATTTGTGGTATTAACTTATCGATAAAAATAAGACTTGTGAGTCGCGTTGATCAAATTACCAGTATGTTATGAAACAAAGTATCATATATGGGTTATAAATCCAAGGTTTTTCTAACCTCTACCATTAGCCACATGTAGAAAGTTAAACCTTGAAGTCTATATCTATTTAAGACGGAAGCAAATAGAGTTAAATTAATGACTAAAATAATAAATTACAATGAGATTTAGTTAATACTCGTTAACGATATATACAAAAACACAACTTATTACTATTTACTTATGAGGTGATTAGTGTTTTCTATAATTTAATTTTGAAAGCTTGTTGAACTATTTTCTCAATTAAATAACACAATTTGCTAAAACAACTTTTCTCAATTTCAATTCTATAAGTGACGCAATTTTCTTCCAAAATACAGAATTTAGTTTAAAAAATTCTTCTGCTTCATATGTCATAATCACCTACATCTTTATTTATGAATGAAAAATTACATATAATAATCATCATAATTTACACAAAAGATTACATATGCTATGATACTTTTAGCAAGAACTCGAGTTTGCCGCGATTAGCTAATAAAACTGGCTTCCTTCGATCATGACAGGCTGGCGTCATTTAGTTGCAGCCACGACCAAAGATGTTGTCAAATGGAACAAGTACAGGAGACAAAAATGTGAGGTGTTTAGAAGGGATCACGATTTCTGGAGAATAATATTTAGTTCTTGAGCACATCTTGCTGGCAAACCGCCTCGCCTACAAAACAAAGATCACGGTGAAGAGATTTAGATACCATTAGAGTTTCAAAAACCGTTAAAACTGACCAAAACTAAAGCAATTCGTCCGGTTTATGATCCGAACAGTTCCGTTTTCATGGTTTGGCCAACGGTTTGCTCCAGTTTGAAACTTGGAACCAGTTGTGCAAACCAACGGATTGTCTAACCTTTATCGTCTTTGATTTTTTATTTTGGAATATGTACTTCCGTATATATACTATAATCATGAACAATATTTCACATGTTAAAAATTTTAATAAAGACAAAGAAAACAAAATATGGGTTAATAGTTAAAGCTACCAAAACCGAACCGTTAAACCACCAAACCGTATCGATTCCTGTTTTATTTAGGCTCAGAAACTTATAAGTGAAATTTAGTTTAACCGATAAAAAACATGTTTACCTTGTAATATCAGGTAGACACTTGTGGATCTTCTGGAGCTGAATGTGGCATTCATTGCAGCATTTAAGTCTGTCATTCAGCAGATCATAAGTTGGTGTTTAAGAACTAAAAATCATAACCAAAAAACATTAAAAAACAACGAAAATCAATAAAGCAAACCTTTTTTCTGCATGAAGATCAACACCCACAGTTGGAGGTGCTGAAATTGTTGAGCTGATTACAGGCCCAAAGACTGCCACAAGCTTTAATAACAGTTCCAGCGATACACTTACATGCCTGCATGATTTGCAGGTCTATTATTAGTTTTAGATTAAACTTTGTGTTGTTAGATGGTTTAGGAATTATTATTCAAAATCCTAAACCAAGAATTAATTCTTTAAAACTCATCAGTAAATATAAATGGTTACCGCTCAGTTTTGCTATCCAGTAAATCCACAAGTACGGGAAGTAAGGAAGAGAAGTGATCTAGTGTGAGGGACTCCATTCTTTCCATCAGCACAGTGACCACATCTGCCTGAACCTGAAAAGACAATCAACTTTCAGACGGACAAATCTCTGGAGGTCAAATTTTTACTAAGATTAAGCAGTGAATACTCACAGCATGATCCGGCAACTTCCGCAATGCATTAATAGCACCCCTCGTGTCATTTTGCACCCAAAAATGTTGTACCACCTAAAACGGCACAATGACTTTATTTTAGATATATTTTATTTCAAAAGTTCAACACTATTCACAGTTCACAAATCACAAATAACTGAAATGATACATGAACAATTCTGAAAAAGGTTAACAAGAAACTTATGATATACGAATCATTGTTTGCAAGCAATACCAAAAAAAAAAAAAAAAAAAAAAAAATTCACGAGAAAGTTGGAAGTTACCTGGAGTTTTGTCAGGCGAGACCTGAGGCTACTTAAAAACACATCATGATTTTCCATTAAATCGTCCACAATATCATCATCTTTTTTAGAGATTAAACCTCTCCCAGTAGTTTGTGGGCCATCATCCTGCCACTTGCCAACATTATAAACAACTTTCACATTTAGCAAAACAAATGACTTCAAATCAGTTGAATCGCAAATTCCAAAAATTTAATAAGCCAAAACATGGTCAACAAGAATGTTGCATCCAAAGAAGAATCTTACCGGTAACGGAGATGATTTAGCTTTCTGAGGTATCGTGCGTTTGGGAGTGTCATGCCTGTTGCCCACCACCATGGGTGAAGTCTTAGTTGTTCTTTCAGGTATCATGCGAGGGGAAGCATTAGATCTCCGTGTAACTAGCATTGGAGAAGGTCTAACTCTTTCTTGCACTACACGACGAGAATTCACAGATCTCTGCACGGGTGAGACCTTACCTTTCTCAGGAAGTAACATACTAGGGGCAGTCCTAGGTCTCACAGGGGAGGAGCCAGCTTCCCCAGATTTAATGTTCGGGCCCACATCAGGTTTTGTTACCATCGGGGATGATTCAGCCTCAACCACTACATCAGAGACCACATCAGCTATTTTTTCAGGCAGGGTGAATATTTTAGATTCAGTAACTTGCACCGGCGTCACATTATCCACATCAGTTGCCTTCATGGACATCTTGGGTGTTTTAGCTTCAGGTTCTTCAGAAGCCACCACATCAAGTGTCTTTGCTGGCATCTTGGGTGTTTTAGCTTCAGGTTCTTCAGAAGCCACATCAGGTCTCTTTGCTGGCATCTGGGAGGCTTTAGCTTCAGACATTGCACAAGGGACTGCATTAAATGACTGATTTATCCTTGTGGTAGGTATATCTGTGCTGGTTGATACTTGAGCAGGTAGATCAGGAGTTTGCTTTTCATCGATATTCAGTTTTTCTCTCTTTTCGAATCTCTCAACTAGACTGCGAGTCCTTCCACGCACAACTGCCACTGTATGATGGAAAGATTGTGCACAAATAAGATTTAAAACCCTATTATCGCTAACTTTGGCAACACAAAAACAAAAATGATAGCTACCTCCATTAACATATTTAACAGGTTTCAACTCTTTGTTTGATTCATCAGACCTGTCACCTGAAATAATAAAAACCATTGCAAGTTAACATCACATTCATCTATTGCAAGAAAATGAAGGGCGGAGACATGCCATTTACATTTAATTGAATATAACAAACAAACATACCCAACAAAAATCCCACTTTTATCCAAATCGAAAGTAACAAGCTTTTGAAATGGTTAACAGTCAGAGTGAATGATATGCCATATGAAAAGACAAATTTAAATTTATAAAAAATAGGGTCTTGTGCAGAGAACACAAATGTACTTTCCATTTGATCCAAGTAAAGCAATATCCTATTTGGGAAAAATTAGTAATTGTCCCATTTGGGACAAGTTAGTAATTTTCCCATATAGGATGAATTAGGAAATAGTACATGAGGTATAAGAATTAGTAAGTTGTCCCCATTTGGGAGAATTAAGAAAGCACATTGGTATTCTCACAACCCTAAAAAATAAAGCAACGTAGTAACCACGTTTAACATAATAGAATATTACGGTTTTCCTGTGGAAGTGTATCTGGAGATGAAGCCTTTTCAATCTCTTTTGTGAAATTTGTAGAGATTTTAGCTTTCTCATTGGAAGAATCAATAGCAGCACCATCTGCAACAAGCCTTTTTTGATAGTTTGCAAGTGTAGCCGTATCAGAACCCGTTTTATATCCAGATTCAACAGTAGTTGATATCCCTTCTACATCTAGTTTGGTAGTTGATGGCCTTCTCCTATGAGATGGCTTAAGTGATACAGCTATGTTTTCTTGTTCATTGGTCACTGATTCTCTTGAAGCAATAAATTTTGCTGCAGGACCTTGTTTATGGGTAGCCGTATTATCAATCTCTTTATGGATTTGTGGGTTCATAACCATAGGTAAAGATCCAGATTTTCTTGAAGTAACGGGTGTCATACCTGCAGCTTAACATGAAATCACAAGTTACATTCTCATAGATTACCTATGTGCACCTCAATCCTCATCATCATGCACTCGCCATAACTTGGTAAGTAAAAGACCAAAGAAATTTAAAGAAAAAACTAAGAGCTTAATAACAACTTACTGTCCACATATATATTCTTTATATCCTTTGTGTCATCATCTGGTGATATGGTGGACCTTCTGGGACTCCCAACTCTCTCTTTTAAATCTTGTTGGAGATCTAATTTTGACTGCACGATATTTTCCCCAGCTAAGATACTATTTCCATATGGTCCGATAAGCTTCACAAACCAATAAAAATGACACACTTAAATATATTAAAACTACAAAAGAGCCTAAACTGTAACCAATTTATTTGATTATGAAAAAAAAATCAAAGGAAAGATCAGTAATGGAATAACTACCGAAGTGTCTGCCACCCAAACTGCAACAGAATTCTGATAATATGAACATCCTAAAAGCTTCCCATCATCAATGCAGAGGTCACCTAATGTCGACCATCCCATATCAAGAGCATCATGACAAATAACAGGCTCCCATGAATATACCTGAAATTCAACAGAGGGCATATAAGTGTACTGTATCTTTCTAGGATGCTGAAAACAAAGTCAATGTTAAGAGATCAATACCTTTAAACTTCCGTCTAGCCCACAAAAGAGAGTCCTGCCATCTGGATGAAAAGTAACTGATCGTACACCGGTTGCCTAAAAAAATAGAGGAGAAGTGTTGCTTGAATAACACAGATATCTAGGATACTGAAATTGAAATTTGGGAATTTATCTCCCAAAGATCTCCAAGTCCCAAAATTATAAAACAAGTGGTACCTCTGGTCGAGTTGATCCGATCAATTCAAAGGTCTCCAAGTCCCAAAATTTTACAGTTTTGTCTGAAGAACCTGGAACAAGTTATGGATAAGTTAAGCAAAGTAATAATGTGGTTTTTCTTCCTTCTTTACTTGCTTATAACAACAGGTTTCACATTAAAGATTAATATCAAGTGGAACAACAAATATAAAAAATACCTGTAGCTAGAAGAAACTCAAGAGGATGAAAATCCATTGATCTAATATGCCCTTCATGCAACTTGAACTCCTGTAAAAGCTTTCCAGCTGTTAAGTCCCATATCTGTCCAACAAGCAACAGTTAGAACTTGACCGAATGATGATTCTTGATGTGCTGACATGGCTGACGGATCATACCTTTACAACATTATCAAGTCCTCCTGATACCACCCAACGACCATCTGGACTAAATCTGATAGTACTAACTGCTCTTCTATGTCCTTTATATGTGTGAATGCACCCTTTCTTTCTAATATCCCAGATCTTTAAATTAGTATCCATGGAACCCGATGCAAAAAACTCACCAAAAGGATGAAATTCAAGAGCAGTACAATAGGATCGGTGTCCATTAAGTGTTCGAACCACTGTATTGCAATGAAGAGTTAGGATTTAAGAAGAAAATATTCTGTTTCAAGTTTCAACATGCACACATTTATATAAATATATATACAGAAACACACACACATACATTATATATATTTTTTACATATCTTTAATCTAAAAGTAATTACACAACTCATTGCAATGAATGGCATTAGCTTTTATGTAAAAGATAATCGATTAAACAACCTACCCTTTGTTTCTTCAAGATCCCAAAGTTTTATCACACCAGAAGAAGCTCCAGCAGCTACTAAAACTTCTGCTGAGTCAAATGCTACAGACTCAATAGGGCTCGTGTGACCACTTAGACTCTGCATCACACCAAAAGAAAACTACCATACTGTTAAAAGGGTCACAAGTTCATCCTATACTTATGAGTAAATGTTGTAAGAGATACCCTATTTCAGCTATATTGTTATCCTATGTGATGGAAACAGCCATGATATAGTTTAGTAAACAACCTGATAAGAACCGAACTAGTCGGCTTGATTTCGCGGAAGCGGAATACAAACACAGCCACTTCGAGAGGGCTAATCTCCAAATACAAGACACTAATTAACAAGATAAAACTTCACTACTAAACTAGAACAGAGAATTGCATATTTAAACATAAATCAAGCAGTTAATTTCTCCTAATATTCAGCCACTTTCCCACCACTGCAGTTTCTATTTGACTGGGTCATGGGTCATGGGTCCAATTGGGTTTATTGGATACGTATCAATTCTGCCCCACCGGAAAAACGACTTGTCCTCAAGTCGAGATGAAGCAGTGCGAATGAAGCCTGGCTGGCCTTTATCAAAAACCCACGGTGGACGCCATTCGACTCGTACCATGGGATGTGGTGCACTTTCAACAGTGCGCCAAGGTGGGCGCCACTCGTGTTGTCCGGCTACACCTTCGTTCGGAGTCTCTCGCATTGTCGTGAGTTTAAAAGGGAAGTGCCAAACATGCATAGATTTAATGCTTTGGTTGGGCAACATAACTAGTAAACCTGATGAGTTGGCCATGGGGTGCATAGGTGCAATATTTTGGTTGTGTAATACAGTTAATTTTGGTAACGGTGTAGACGTTTCGATCGACAGGTTTGGTACCAGTGACCGGTTTGGTGTTGGTCTTTGTAGCGGTGTTGGTGGTTGTTCATGGCATGGCGGTGGTGCGAGGGTTTGTAGGCCGGTTTTGGGATGGTGTATGGTGCCAAAATCAGGGAGAAAGAGAGGTGTAGATGGTGCGGGTGGTGGTGCTTGGTTGCTGGCTGGTTTTCCAAGCATCGCGATTTTGAGCGCTGCAACATCATCCCTCCATTGTGCCTCTATGGCAGCAAGTGTGGCAGCAATGGCGGCTAACTGGGCGGCAATTTGATCGGATGAAACACCTCTACGGGTTTGAACCATGTCGATTTCCCGGCAATGGAACCAAAATGATAAGAACCGAACTAGTCGGCTTGATTTCGCGGAAGCGGAATACAAACACAGCCACTTCGAGAGGGCTAATCTCCAAATACAAGACACTAATTAACAAGATAAAACTTCACTACTAAACTAGAACAGGGAATTGCATATTTAAACATAAATCAAGCAGTTAATTTCTCCTAATATTCAGCCACTTTCCCACCACTGCAGTTTCTATTTGACTGGGTCATGGGTCATGGGTCCAATTGGGTTTATTGGATACGTATCACAACCCGTATGCCTATGTACAAAATGTCTTCATACGTCACTTCAGAATTCCAAAATAAATTCATTTCATTGAAGGCCAAATAGACCTTAAGAGATGCATATAATTGATATTTTGTATGTTGTAACATTTTAGTTCACATGGTAGATTCCTGTACTAATTGGGTTGTTTGAAGGAAAGCATATGTCAAATTTGTTATGTTCTAGTACTTAATTTGTATACAAAGCACGAAATCCATATGCAAAGGTAAATGTTATCAGTTGACAGTAAATTTACTGACCATTGTAGCCGTTGGTTTCCCAATTGACCAAAGATTAACTTTCTCATCATCACCACCTGTAATGAAGTTTCGACGTGTCTTCTTCCCAATCTTTAAACAATTCACATTCGCCGAATGCGCCACGAATTCCTCTATGTTCATTTTAGTCAAGAAATATAACACACTGTAGTCAACAAGCTTTCAACCATCATTGAACATTTTCATCCCTATTTACCCCAACCCCTGATTAGAAAATGTAGGGTCAAATGAATCCCTTACATCTGGACATAACTCTCTATATAAAGAACTTTATTTCTTTCCTTTTTTCAGTGTAGATACATGTCGCCAGAGTCTTATCTTTAAATCCAGTGTAAGAAAAAATTACAACAAAAAGAATCCCTTAAATCTGGACATTGCTATCAGTTTGGCAGTTTCGAATCTGTATGTATCCCCAATCTTCTCAAAAAGTAATTATATCCAAATAATCAACATAAATAGCTAGTTCATTCTACCTTTTGCGTAGAAAATAAAAAAATCACCAAAAATTAGGGAAAGAAGATAGCCATGAAACAACCAAATTCAGCTACTAACCTTCTACAACAACACCGACACAACAGAGAGAGAGAGAGAGAGAGAGAGAGAGAGGCTAAACCACTGCTAACAGTATAATAACAATCGGACAAAGGAAATCCAGCAAAATAAACCACAAATTCTCATCAGAAATCAAAAAAGGATACGTAATTATATCCTCGTTTCGCCATCTGTAGCTGTACTCAAATCTCGAGTGAAACAAGAGGTTTTCCGGTGTCGGTGCGGTGGTGCTGCTGTTGACGTTTCAAGCAACAGGTCAAACAAACGCGATTGAAGACGAAGATAAAGCAAAACAGCAAATAATAAACACACACACACACACACACTCTTACAGTTGATTATGCATATACAGATTCACACAATCCTCCGTATAAATTCGAATCAGATACTGATGAAATCGTGAATGAGATAAATTTTGTGAAGGAAATTCAGCGTTTGAAGATTGAATTGAATCGTTGGTGTTTGGAGCAGAGGTTTTGTTTGTTAGATGGATGACGTGCACACAACGTGTAGTGTGTGAGAGAGAAAGTGTTTAAAAGAGAGCGTCTTCTTCATTCTTTCTTTGATTTCTTTCTTTCTTACACCAAGATTGTCGACGGGGTTGTGAAAAGACGAGATTACCCTTGTGTTTAAGGTGTGAAATTTGTTAGATGGGAACATGTGGACTGGTCTTGCAGGGATTTTTCCATTGCTATTACAGAATCTTTGTTTAAGAAATATATTATTATTTTTTTAGGAATTTGTTATTATTATTTTTCTAAGAAGACGTTAAAAGTAAATCATCACCATAGTAACTTTTTGTGAATCAAACTTTTTTATTACAATCTTTGGACTCGCTTATAACCATTTTAACATGTTATAACTAGTTTATAACTAAATTATTATTAATGTATTTAACACAAACAAATATATAATTCATGTTTAATATTAATCCGTTAACCTCACACAATTGACACTTCTTAATATGAGTGTTGATTATTTCTAAATTACAGTAGAAATAAAAATATCACCTTATTAATATAGGAATAGGTTCAACTAAAATAAACTTTGCTTAAATAGGTTTTCTAGCCAATCACAAACCGGCTCAAAATGGACTTTGATTGAGTTCATCGGAACCGGCTCGTCAAATTCTATCATCTTGGGCTTTAGTGTTTAGTGATTAGGGATTAAAAATTTTGGGTTTAGGATTTTATGGGCGACCCCGGGGATGGGGGTGGGGGTGGGGGTGGGGGTAGGGCACGATCTTCCTGGGAACCTGAAATTTTTAATTTTTTATATTATGTATGCATGTATATTTAACAAATAAAAATAAAATATAGACCATCAACAAACCCAATAAGAAATAATTATTAGCCATTTAAAGCTTAAAGTTCATTAACATTTTAATTAGTTTAATCAACTACCGTTTACCTAATGTAAATCCAATTTAAAACCCAAATTGTAAAACATAAAGACGACTAAGGTATGTAGGTGCTCAGTTAAAATAAGTAAATTAGATTATTTTGCCACAATACTTTTGTGTTTGTTTGATGATAGAACATTTGTTATCATATGATAGATTATTTTGCTACAATACCTATGGTCCAATTTTTTTTAAAAAAATTCTTGAGAACAACCCTGTCCACTAGCATAGTTTAATCAGAATTTGTTTAAGTAGTTTAAAAGTTGCTAGAAAACTTTTCAAAACAAACTTATCTCTTATTTTAACCTTTCCTTATTAATATATATGGTGCAACACTATTTATGTTTATATAGTGCAAACGTATTTTGTATGGTGTGTAAATCACTATCACACAATACATAATATATAACAAGTGGATGTAGTTGTAAACATTTTGGATTTCTTATTTAATGTAGCTCATTCATATTCATATAAATAATATACACACAAAATCAGAGATGCATGCGGGGTAGAAAACAAATTAGGTTTTCTATGTCAATACTTCTTAATATAACAGAAAAATGAAAAATCTTAAACACAAGTAAAAACATTAAATTGGCTTGTTATTGTAACCACACAAGCTAGTGGCAAGTATTTGTTCCACATTGTTTCTGTTATATGTCATGGTATTTGATAATGACATGTTCCATATAACATCATTCTATTTAATAAATCTTGTTTAGACACAGATTTGGACTTATATAGAAGTATATGGAAAGCAAGTACTGAAGGAGAGACGTGTTATTTATATATTCTTATTCTTTTCAAAATGTGGAAATGAAATAAATGGTTCTACGTGTGGCAAATGTATCATATTCACATAAATGATTAGTGTCACAAGAAATCCGTAATTTAGATGTTATATTTTCATTCAATAATTGGGTAAAAATATATTTTCGGACAATGACATATGATATAATTAAAGATACAGTAAATTTGGCAAAAAGTGTCGTGCTATATTAAAGCAGCTCATGTACGACCAGACACGACTAGTGAACCTGAACACGACATGTTTAACTAGCATATCATTTTCTTAAACTCAAACACAGCCATATTTAATAGCCGGGTAACACGGCATAGTCATATATAATCAGTTTAATAACATGAATGAAATATACATGTAATGATTAACATAATAATATATAAAAAAATCCAATAACACAATGACATAACATGTTTAACACGCTTCATTGATTCACTAAACACGGTTAAGAAACTGTAATGATAGTTAAGATGATAAAATAAAAGTTTTCAAAAGTTAGCATCCATATTTAATCATTTATAAACTATAAAACTATGTCATGTTGATAAACAAGTCATAAACGTGTCATGCTGATCTATTATTACGTGTATTTTTAAGCTAAAGTATTCATTATTATAAAGATTTGGCTAGTTTTAATGACCAAATCCAATGAGAAAAGATGCTTAGAACATAAAAAAAACTTATACATTTTTTAAAGAGCTGTAGACATTAAATCCTTAAACTTGATAAAACCAGTTATTATCTTATAAATCTGTCACTAGTTGTATGTATGTTTTTTATATCAAATTAGAAAAATGATAGGAGTAATGTAGTCTATGCACTGAGTTGTCCAAATGGTTACAGGTTGGACTGGCATACTTGATACTTATAGATATGCCCATAAAACTATTTATGAAAAAAAAAGCCTTCACATGCATGCTATAAAACAAAAAAACACCGCTTAAAAATTTACATAATATATTAATTAGAAATTATATATCTACGATAATTATTTCTTTTGCATTATTAATCTGAAAAATGTATATTTAAAACAAGAATATGCTTCACATAAAAACATAAAATCTAGAGGCATGTTACTTTCTTGTTTATATTCTTTTCCTTTGTCTAGTAGGAACCTCCTTTATAATATAATATTATAAGAAAGAAATAATATTATTTTTAAGTAAAAGAGTTATTAATAACTCTTAAAAATAATAAATATTGGTTTTTAATAATGTGTATTTCTAGAAAGGGATCATGGCAGCACAACCTGTCCCTTTGCACTCAGTTTCGTTCTTTTCTTTTATTTAATCAAATAAATAAATACAAATTGTCATTGATCATGCATTTTTAATGCATTCTGTATGACTAAATTTACAATTCAAATTCGTGCATCTCTTCTATAAGTATGAAATCATAACTTTAAATCCATTAATTTTTTTCTATTTTTTTATGTTTATAGTAGATCTTGTTGATCATGTTACTTCCTTCTCACATTTGTTGTTTATTGAAACCCCCCGACATTTGCATTGTTTACCGACCAAACATACATTGAATCTAAAGCCACTACTCGAACAAACTCCTCACATGTAGTCATCGAAAGCCATCTCATGCTCATGGTCCAACAAAATATATATATTTTTTCCATTATATTTCAACATAGGCATTACAACCTATACATGTCTTACACATATAGGTTATAAACAAATCAAATTTATTCATTATTTATTTATTTGTTAATTTCATGAGAGGTGAATAAATATTATATTTCTATCATTTTATTTATAAAACATAAAAGAATATGGATGATATGAGTTCTCGCAGTTTTGAATGTATTTACAAGTTTTTAAATACGCAAAATCTAAGGAGGGGCTAGATCACTTGGTGATATGGTATACGCAACACATCACCCTACATTTTGTGCAAAAGTTGAGTTGAACCATGACCTCAAGTTCATAAAGCTAGTCTGCCCTCATACAACATATCAATAAACTATATTTTCAATCAAATTGTCAAATATGATGCGTAGTCATTAAAAAAATACGCATCTACAGTTAAAAATAAGACAACAATATGATCCATTTGTAGGATTCATTTTTTCCATTAAAAAAATGATAAACCTAATTAATTTTTTAATTGCATTAGTTTGAACGTATATATCAGTATATGACATATAAAAATCTAGTATGTTTGATCCATCATCATTATGAGCATTATTCCTAGTCATTGTAATGATTTGGTTGTCACCAATTCGGATCTGAAGTCCAATCAGATGGGTCGCACTAGTAGTTGAAATAGACACGATAACGGATACATTTAGATTTTAGACACATAAGACCCACAAACCATATCTGATATGGGTACAAATATACCAGCAGTTTTTTATTACTCGATTAGATGATTTATAAAACACGCATATGCAACCACTCATAAAAAAATAAAATCTAATGTTATATAAAAAAAGTTACAAAATGCTTTAATAAAAGGAAAAAATAATCAATAATTGACAGGCACGTCATTTTGCGCAAACCTAGTTACTTTTTTTGTGAGAAACAAACATTGACGCAAAAGTCTACTACTTTATACACCGACTAAACTGACAATTAGAAATAAACTAAACATTTTATACACCGAGTAGAGTGAACAATTATACCTTGCAGTTTTTTATTACTCGATTAGATGATTTATAAAACACGCATATGTAGACTTGGGCATAAAAACCGGGTTCGGACCCGACCCGGAACCGGGTACGGGTACGGGTACGACCCGGTATATGCATACCCGGGTTGGACCCGAAAAAAAACCGTAGGGTTGGAACCGGGTATGATTTCTAGAATTTCTTAGAACCCGACCCGGACCCGACCCGACCCGGAACCGGTTGAACCCGGGTTGTACCCGGTTTCGACCGTTTTTTTTTTTTTTTTTTAAAAGTGGCCGTTTTTTAACGGCTATATAGCCGTTGGGATCGATTTGTGACCGTTTTTTTGTCACTTTTAGGCTTATAAGTTAGTATAAATAGGTGTGGGTTGATATGGTTTAGTACCCAAGTCTCAAACGCAAAAACATACGCAAAAAACGCAAAAAATACTCTCGTTTACTCTCGCTTTACACGTTCACTCTCTCGTTTTACACTTTCACTCTCTTCAATCTTGATATGGCTCACTCACAATCTTCCGTTGGTCAAGGTTCGTCCAACGCTCCAACCGTCGTTCGTGTTCTTGCACACAATCGTAACATGGATGTTTGGTGCAATTGGGATATGGTTGAGTTGAGTGACGGGTCTGTAAAGGCTCGTTGCAAGTTTTGTGGAGCTTTGCTTGCTAAAGATTCTAACACGACTTTAAACAAACACATTAGCAAGAAGTTTTGTAAGTCGTTGAAAAGTAATCCGGATTCGCAACAAACACAATTGGGTGGAGACGGTGGAATCTTTAATTACGATGTTAATACGGTTCGAGATCGAATGGCGAAGTTCGTGATTCAAGAAGCTTTGCCTTTTAGTCACTTCGACAATCCTCGGTTGACCAACTTAATTCGAGAGACGCTTCAACCTCGTTACACTCACGTAAATCGTACTACACTTAGACGTTATTGTTTAAAATTATGGAAACAAGCAAAAAATGATTTAATTGTATTATTTGAAAATTTAAATACCGGTGTAAACTTAACTAGTGACGTTTGGTCGGCTCCACACGGTTTACCCGAATCGTACCTTTGCGTCACCGCTCATTGGGTGGATCCCAATTCATGGCAATTGATGAAACGTACGATTGCATTTGATCTTTTTCCGCATCCACACACCGGAGAATTTTTGTTTTACTTTTTAGATAATGTAATAAATACTTTTAAATTAGAAAATAAACTTTTTTCAATTGCATTTGATAACGCCTCTAACAACACAACCGCAGTTGAAAAATTAAAATTAAAATATCTTCCGATTGCAAACGGTGATTTTTTCCATACTCGTTGTGTTGCACATATTATTAATTTAGTAGTGCAAGACGGACTATCCGGGCAATATGTTAATAACTTTATTACATCTTTTCGATTTATGTTACATGACGTTTTTAAAAAAGTAGAAGAAGATATCAAGATTATAAACAACTTTGTAAGGATACGCACTCTAGATTTTTAGGTCCTAATTGGGATGTACCTACTCGGTGGAATTCGACTTGTCACATGTTTGAATGTGCTTTAAAACAAAAGGGCACTTTGAAAGCTTTTCATAATAGTCTTTCGGATAATGGTGAAGCCGACCCATTTCCGGATGCGGGTTGGGAGAATCTTCAACGTCTATCCGAGTTTCTTGAGGTTTTTAAAAACTCAACAACAAAATTATCGGGAGTTTATTATTCCACTAGTTATTCGGTGCTTCAAGAACTATTTTATGTCTTTGAATTTTAAAAATTTTCAAAATAAAAATATTATGTTTAATCAAATGATAGAACCAATGAAAGAAAAGTTTAAAAAATATTTTAAGGACTTACCACCCGTTTTTACGTGTGCCGCCGCTTCAAATCCGTTTCTAAATGTTGCGGGGGTTGAATGTTTGATAGATGAGATAAATGACAATTTGGATATGCATGACGAAAACCCTGATTTTTCAAACGAGGCAAAAGAAAATTTTAATCATAGTTTGAAAACAATTTATAATTTTTATTTAAATAGATATGGGCCTAACGTAAACATAACCATGCCAAGCGGATCAACCTCAAGTGCTAGTACCTCGTTTAAAGACCCTGTTTTGACTATGTTGAATGTTGTTCGGGATGTGACGGCTAAACGTCAAAGAGGTAACACCCCAACAAGTGAGCTCGGTAGATATAGTGGAACGAATTTTATTTCCACTATGACTACCGAAGATTATCGTGCATTCGATATTTTGGCTTGGTGGAAAGGAAAAGAATCTCAATTTCCGATTCTTTCTGCTATGGCCCGTGATTTACTAAGCGTCCAAGCTTCTACGGTAGCTTCGGAATCTGTTTTTTCTCTTAGTGGCAGGGTAATATCATTACGAAGAACAAGACTAACTCCGGAAGCAGTGGAGATGTGCATTTGTTTAAAGGATCACTTAGACGCAACGGATCGTATATGTCACACCCCGGTTTCAAGGCACCCCGGGAGTGCGACCGATTGGTACGCGTTATTGTTCATCTTTTATTTGCTTGTCTTGAAAGACGTTTACGCAGCGGAAAATCATTTCACAATTTATCTGAAAACAAACTTTCATATATTCGTTGGGGATTAAATACCCAAAATTTTACATAACATTGTTCAACGCAATTTTACAAAATTTTCTGTCTACTGACAGATATTCAAAACTTGCCACAAGGTCTATGCCTAGGAAACTTTAGTCCTTCCGGGACTATTCTTGCTACTATATTCATCACAGGGTTTCCATGCCTAGGATCATAGTCCATCCAGCACTAACACCTGACTAAACATATTTAATCATGTTTACCTGAAAATGTTTGAAAATAATACATCAGCGAAAAGCTGATGAATACATTTAATTTGACACAAAAATATTTCGGCATGAATAACGATAAACAGTTAATCATAAATTAACGGTAAACCACACATTTAGCAGTCTATTTCAACTGGAAGTCCCCCCTCCATATATACTGGTATTGGTGCTCAGGCAGTCTTACTACGGGACTCTCCGGATCTGCACTGAGTCTGAACCAGCCCCGGTATGGGATTTTCACCCATCCCCAGGATATAATTTGATCAAACATACATATACTTCTGGTCTAAATGTTTTAGCAGAATACCTCTATGCATTAACATGGTTAACGTACTAATGCCATTTTCGCAAAATAAAATCATTTGAATGTTTTGAAAGTATTAAACGTATTCACCTGGTAAATTGAACAGAGCCTCTAAACTTGATAAGCTTTTGTTTCTGAACCTCGAAGTAACTTAAGGATTAAGTCACGAGCGTCTAACACCTTGATTAAATCAGAACTTCTATACTTGATGTCTAGAGCATATACACCGGTTTCCTAATCTCGGGTTATCTTTATGGTGTTTAAAAGGTAGTAGAGAGTTTCGTGTGTGAAAGTAGGGAAGACAATCAAAAGGTTATGAAATGAAATGAAGCAAGAGACATCTATTTATACATGGATATTTCTTACTCATTAAGTATTTCTTACTTATTAAGTTTTATCCAAACTTAACTATTAAGTCCAAAACTTAGCAATTAAGTTTTATATTTTATTCAAAACTTAGCCATTAAGTTTTATATTTTATCCGAGTCTTAGCTATTAAGCTTTATCCAAAACTTAGCCGTTAAGTTTCATCCTAATTTTATCTAAAACTTAGGCATTAAGTTTTATCCAATACTTAATTGTTAAGTTTTATCCGTAGCTTAATTATTAAGTCGTATCGCAAGGCTTAGACATTAAGTTTTATCTATAACTTAGTCATGAAGTCACGCATGAAACATAACCATGATTATTTAATTGACAAAAATAATATGAAAATTTCGCAGGTGTTACATTCTCCCCACCTTTATTTAAATCTCGTCCTCGAGATTTATTGGAATAATTGTGGATATTTCTTTTTCATTTCCGACTCTAATTCCCACGTATATTCAGGACCTCGTCTAGAGTTCCATTTTACCTTTACCAATACTAGCTTTCTTCTCTTTAAATGTTTTTCTTGACGGTCTTCGATTTGAAGGGGTCGTTCGATAAATTTCAACTTTTCGTTAACCTCTACATCCTGTAATGGCATTGCTAGCGATTCATCAGCCAAACATTTACGTAAGTTTGACACATGAAATACATTGTGTACCCCATTCATCTCATTTGGCAATTCTAGTTGATAGGCTACTGGTCCGATTCGTTTTAAGATTTTAAAGGGTCCAACAAATCGAGGACTTAACTTTCCCTTCTTTCCGAATCGTACAATGCCTTTCCATGGTGACACCTTTAGTAACACCTTGTCACCGACGTTAAACTCTAGTGGCTTACGTCTTTTGTCGGCATAACTCTTCTGACGATCGCGAGCTGTCTTCAATCTTTCTCTGATCTGTATTACTTTATCAATTGTCTCTTGGACTATTTCAGGTCCAGACACTTGATTCTCTCCGACTTCAGACCAGCACACAGGTGTTCTACATTTTCTGCCGTATAAGGCTTCAAATGGTGCTGCTTGGATGCTTGAGTGATAGCTATTGTTATAGGAGAATTCCATTAGAGGTAGATGATTATCCCAACTGCCTCCAAAGTCTATCACACATGCTCGAAGCATATCTTCTAGCGTTTGGATCGTTCTTTCGCTTTGCCCATCCGTTTGCGGATGATAAGCAGTGCTTAGATTTAATCGGGTTCCTAACGCTTTTTGAAAGCTTAGCCAGAATCGAGACGTAAAACGACTGTCTCTATCTGATACGATGGATAATGGCACACCATGTAAAGTCACTATTTCATTGACGTACAATTGTGCTAACTTATCCATGCTAAATGTTTCTTTCATTGGAATGAAATGGGCGGACTTAGTTAGTCGATCAATGATAACCCAGATAGTATCATTCCCACGACTTGTTCGAGGAAGTTTAGTAATAAAATCCATGGTTATCATTTCCCATTTCCAGACAGGTAGTTCAAGTTGTTGCAGTAGACCTGAAGGTTTCTGGTGTTCTGCCTTAACTTGAGAGCATGTAAGACATTTTGCAACATACAATGCAATGCTCTTTTTCATACCTATCCACCAGTAGCTAGTTTTCAGATTCTTATACATTTTATCGCTCCCTGGGTGCATTGTATATCTAGACTTATGAGCTTCTTCAAGTATTCTTTCTCTAAGATTACCCGCAATTGGCACCCAGATTCTCTTATTTAATCTGATTAGTTTATCGTTTCCTTTGACCAACTGATCAAGCATTCCCTTCATTCCTTCTTCTTTTTCTATCTCTTGAAGAGCTATTTTCTGTGCATGCTTCAATTGACTAAGTAAGTCAATCTGAAGATCAAGCCTTAAAGCACGAACCCTTTTTGGCTTTTCTTTTTCTTTTCTACTCAAGGCATCAGCCACAACATTGGCTTTACCTTCATGATAACAGATTTCACAGTCATAATCGCTTAGGATTTCCATCCATCTTCTCTGTCTCATGTTTAGTTCCTTCTGACCAAAGATATATTTTAAACTCTTATGGTCAGTGTAGATAGTAAATTTAACTCCATAAAGATAGTGTCTCCATATCTTTAGCGCAAAGATTATGGCGCCCAACTCCAAATCGTGAGTCGTATAATTCTTCTCGTGTGTTTTTAGTTGACGTGATGCATAGGCGATAACTTTATTTCTTTGCATTAACACACATCCAAGACCAATGTGTGAAGCATCACAATAAACGATAAAATCTTCAGTACCATCTGGTAAAGTCAGGATGGGTGCATTTGTTAACTTTTCTTTAAGAGTCTTGAATGCTTCATCCTGTTTTGGTCCCCATTCGTATTTTGCGGATTTTCGAGTTAAAGATGTGAGAGGGGCAGCGATTCGAGAAAAGTTTTGAATGAATCGACGGTAGTATCCGGCCAATCCAAGAAAACTACGAACTTCAGATGGGGATGCAGGGGTTTCCCATTTAGAAATAGCCTCAATTTTGGAAGGATCTACTTGAATGCCTTTAGCGTTGATAACATGGCCAAGAAATTGTACTTCCGTAAGCCAAAATTCACATTTCGAGAATTTAGCGTACAATCTCTTGTTTCTCAGTACTTCAAGTAGTATTTTAAGATGGTTCGCGTGTTCATCTTGAGTTTTGGAATAAATAAGAATATCATCTATGAACACGATTACGAACTTATCTAAATAGGGTTTACAAATCCGATTCATCATATCCATAAAAGCTGCAGGGGCATTAGTGAGTCCAAAGGGCATAACTGTGAACTCATAATGTCCGTATCTAGTTCGGAATGCAGTTTTAGGACTATCTTCTTCTTGAACTTTGAGCTGGTGATAACCTGATCTCAGATCAATTTTAGAAAAGTAACACGCTCCCTGAAGTTGATCAAATAGATCATCGATTCGAGGAAGTGGATACCGATTTTTGATGGTTACCTTGTTCAGCTCACGATAATCAATACACATACGCATTGATCCATCCTTCTTCTTTACAAATAGAATTGGAGCTCCCCAAGGCGAAGAACTCGGTCGGATAAATCCCTTCTCTAACAGTTCATCTAATTGTTGCTTTAATTCTTTCATTTCAGTTGGAGCTAATCTGTACGGGGCTTTAGCTATTGGTGATGTACCCGGTACCAGATCAATTCTAAATTCAACTTCTCGATCAGGTGGAATCCCTGGTAATTCATCTGGAAAGACGTCGGTAAATTCGGCTACAACTGGCACGTCTTCAATCTTTTTCTTCGTTTTGTCATCTGATACAGTGATCAGATATGCTAGACATCCTTTCCTTAAGCATTTGGTTGCTTTTAACATTGAGATTATTCCAACATGATTTGTTGGTTTGTCACCCTTGACAATAATCTCTTCTCCGGTAGGCGCACAAAATTTAATAAGCTTTTGATTACAAATGATATGAGCTTGGTTCGAGGCCAACCAGTCCATACCAAGTACCACGTCAAATCCCGCTAATGTCATAGGCAAAAGTTTCACAGGGATGACATGATTAGAAAGAGTAATCCTACCGTTATCTAAAGATTCTGAGATTTTAACTATATCTCCGTTTGCGGTTTCAACTTCATAGGATTTGTCTAACTTTACTAGAGGTTCATTTAATAAACTACAGAACTTATAGTCTATGAAGCTTTGGTTTGCACCAGAATCAAATAAAATTCTAGCATAAACGTTATTGATAAGATGTGTACCGGTAATGACGTCCGGCAAGTTAGCAGCCTCACGAGCATTCATCACAAATGCCCGTGCCGTCTTCTTCACACCAGGATCTGTCTTGGTTCCAGATCCAGCACCGCCTTCTTTATTAAGCTTTGGGCATTCAGACTTGTAGTGACCTTGTTCATTGCAGTTGAAGCAAGTTATCACCCTTTTCCTGTAGCAAGTCTCAAAGTATGTCCTGAAGTCTTGCAGTAGTTGCAGAATAGAGTGGATCTACATCTTCCTGTGTGTCTCTTCCCACACGTTTTGCACCTGGGGAGAGAGTATGAATCTTCTTTCTTTCCGGGCCCTTTATCAAATTTCTTTGTCTCTATATTCGGTTTATGGGCCACCTCTTTCTTCTTATTCTCTTCCTGGGTTCTAACCATTCCATCTGTCAAAAGCCCAGCTAACTCTACCGCAGACTCTATTGTCTGTGGCATGACCGCCTTCACCATATCACGAATTTCATTGACCAGTCCCCAAATATAGCGACTTATCATGTTGCATTCGGGTGTCACAAGATGTGGTACCAGTCGGGCATATGCAAAGAATTTGGTATTATACCCCTTGTTATCTGAACCAACCATTCGAAGATTCAAAAATTCATTGGTGATTTTCTCCTTTTCGTTCATTGGGCAGAACTTTCGAGTTACCAATGCACGAAATTCATCCCAAGTCATTGCATAAGTCTTATCTCGTCCCTTTGACTGAATAACAGAGTTCCACCATTCCAATGCCTCATCCTTGAAAGAATGTGAGGCGAACAAAACCATGTCTTCATTAGCACACTTGCTAATGGCTAAGACTGCTTCGATCTTTTCCAGCCATCGAATGGCTGCAATTGCTCCTTCGTTGCCTGAAAACTCAGTAGGTTTACACGCTTGAAATGTTCGATATGAACATCCATCCTGTTTCTTCCTTTTCTTAGGCGTTTCATCTTCGGAATTTTCGCCGCTCGAGCTATAACGATCATCATCTTTCTTTCTAGATCTTGAAACTTCTTTAGTTTGGCTGGGAGGTTCTTTCTCTTTCAATGCTGAGATTATGGTAGGAATCGCGTCCTTAATTCCCTTAGCAATCATCCTTTGTATTTCGGCTTTCTGGGCCACACGATCTTCATCTTCGTTAATTATCTTACGATTCCCTCTAGTATACACCGCGGGTCTACTTTCATTGTTCTTTGACATTCTACAACGAGAATAAGAGGGAGTATCTTAATACTAAGATTCAAAATTTTCGTTAATAGTATTATTAGATACTTCGATAGGTATCTTCATCGTTTACGACAAATAAGGTTCGTTTATTATGTCAGTATAACAAGGCATCTAGCTACTTTTTCTTAGTAGGCAATATTTCTAATATTGGTTAAAGCCTAGATACTAAGACAAGTATCTAATTCGCTAAAACCTGTGGCTCTGATACCAACCTGTCACACCCCGGTTTCAAGGCACCCCGGGAGTGCGACCGATTGGTACGCGTTATTGTTCATCTTTTATTTGCTTGTCTTGAAAGACGTTTACGCAGCGGAAAATCATTTCACAATTTATCTGAAAACAAACTTTCATATATTCGTTGGGGATTAAATACCCAAAATTTTACATAACATTGTTCAACGCAATGTTTACAAAATTTTCTGTCTACTGACAGATATTCAAAACTTGCCACAAGGTCTATGCCTAGGAAACTTTAGTCCTTCCGGGACTATTCTTGCTACTATATTCATCACAGGGTTTCCATGCCTAGGATCATAGTCCATCCAGCACTAACACATGACTAAACATATTTAATCATGTTTACCTGAAAATGTTTGAAAATAATACATCAGCGAAAAGCTGGTGAATACATTTAATTTGACACAAAAATATTTCGGCATGAATAACGATAAACAGTTAATCATAAATTAACGGTAAACCACACATTTAGCAGTCTATTTCAACTGGAAGTCCCCCTCCATATATACTGGTATTGGTGCTCAGGCAGTCTTACTACGGGACTCTCCGGATCTGCACTGAGTCTGAACCAGCCCCGGTATGGGATTTTCACCCATCCCCAGGATATAATTTGATCAAACATACATATACTTCTGGTCTAAATGTTTTAGCAGAATACCTCTATGCATTAACATGGTTAACGTACTAATGCCATTTTCGCAAAATAAAATCATTTGAATGTTTTGAAAGTATTAAACGTATTCACCTGGTAAATTGAACAGAGCCTCTAAACTTGATAAGCTTTTGTTTCTGAACCTCGAAGTAACTTAAGGATTAAGTCACGAGCGTCTAACACCTTGATTAAATCAGAACTTCTATACTTGATGTCTAGAGCATATACACCGGTTTCCTAATCTCGGGTTATCTTTATGGTGTTTAAAAGGTAGTAGAGAGTTTCGTGTGTGAAAGTAGGGAAGACAATCAAAAGGTTATGAAATGAAATGAAGCAAGAGACATCTATTTATACATGGATATTTCTTACTCATTAAGTATTTCTTACTTATTAAGTTTTATCCAAACTTAACTATTAAGTCCAAAACTTAGCAATTAAGTTTTATATTTTATTCAAAACTTAGCCATTAAGTTTTATATTTTATCCGAGTCTTAGCTATTAAGCTTTATCCAAAACTTAGCCGTTAAGTTTCATCCTAATTTTATCTAAAACTTAGGCATTAAGTTTTATCCAATACTTAATTGTTAAGTTTTATCCGTAGCTTAATTATTAAGTCGTATCGCAAGGCTTAGACATTAAGTTTTATCTATAACTTAGTCATGAAGTCACGCATGAAACATAACCATGATTATTTAATTGACAAAAATAATATGAAAATTTCGCAGGTGTTACAAACAAGCCTCGAAGACAAGATTACACTCGAAGCTAAAGTACATGATGAAGAGGTAGAAGACGGAGTATCTTTTGGCATATCCGATGAAGAATTAGCATTTGATCAAGCATCTCGTAGTAGATAAAATTAGACGATATTGTTATTTTTAAGTTGTTTTAATATTATATGTCTTTCATGTTCTTTTTAAATTTCTTTGTCATTCAAATGTTTTATATAAAAAGTATTTAATATTTGTATATTATAAGTGTAACATTTTCTGCTCAAGATTTATATATATTTATATATTAAGTTGTTTAAATTTTTGTCATTCAAGTGAACCCGGTTAGGAAAAGAAAAATAAAAAGAAAAAAAAGGAAAGAAAATATAAGAAAAAAAAACATACGACCCGGTGTTCGACACACACACAAAAAAAGAAAAAAAGAAAAAAAAAAAAAAAAAAAAAGGCAAAAACCCGGTTGAACCCGGGTTTCATACCCGACCCGAACCCGACCCGACCCTACCCGGGTTTACCGGGTAGGGTTTGTATCTCGCTGAACCCGACCCGGGTTCGTACCCGGGTTCACCAATACCCGGGTACAAAAAACCCGGTTGGGCCCAAACCCGGTTTTGTACCCGGGCCCGGGTCCGGCCCAAACCCGTTTTGTGCAACTCTACGCATATGCAACCACTCATAAAAAATTAAATTTAATGTTATATAAAAAAAATTACAAAATGCTTTAATAAAAGGAAAAATATAATCAATAATTGACAGGCACGTCATTTTGCGTAAACCTAGTTACTTTTTTTGTGAGAAACAAACATTGACGCAGAAGTCTATTACTTTATACACCGACTAAACTGACAATTAGAAATAAACTAAACGTTTTATACACCGAGTAGAGTGACAATTAGAAATAAACTAAGCGTTGCTTAAGTCAATACATCATTTATAATCTCCATAACGTGGCTTATAAAATTGGTAGTAACATTTCTATTGTCAAATTGATAAATTTTGATGAAATAAACAGTTCCGTAATTTCCCTTGTTATTAGAATTTTATATGACAAGATGGAGATCAGATTGATATATACACGCCTAATTCATCACTGTTAACAATGTCTAACCACTCTAATATTTGAAACATTACTTGTTAACTTTTTTCTTGATATTTAATTTTAAATGTATTATTAGTTAAATTTTCTTGTCATGTTGCTTTTCAAGGTTTATGGTTTACTAGGTTATTAGCACGTGTATTACACGGGTTAAAAATTATAAATATATAATTCAAATATGTAAACAAAAATATTTAAACTCTATCATTTTTATTTTAAATCGATTATATAAAAATAAGTATTTGTGATCATAAGGTTTACAGGGTTAAATAAAGTTTGGGATGATTGATATCATAGATTCAAAATCTCTAGAAATGATTGATGGTGATTGAGGTAGTTAAAAAAATAAAAACTTCACACTTGTTTTTCGAAAAAAATTAAAATAAAATAAAAACTTCAAGTAAGAAATATAACATGATTTGTGAAAAATTTGTTAAAAAAAGTTTAGGCGGGAAAATTTTTGTGAGGTGAAATCTGATGATGACATGTGTCATAACATGTAATCATTTATTAGTATAGATAATTGGTTTCTTTTTCACGAGAACCTATCGCTGGGTGAATCTCATAGACCGCCAAACCATCAACGCACTGCTATAGTTCCAAGCCCAATCAATGAGGCCCGCCTGACCTTTGTAGTTTGTGTACCTCTAAGTATCGGAGATCGGCAGATTCGGATCAAAGTCCTCATGCGACTCTAGTAGCCACTTGCCAATTTGCCATCAGGCTCTAATTGCCTGTAAATTCCAGTCCAGCCCAACAGCTAAAGAAGTATCTGGATTCTGGAGCCTGTTTCAGCCCAAATACAGTAACTACTGAAATTCACTAAAAAATAGTCTGAATTTAGCAACGCTCCTGAATGCTATAGCCTATAGTTAAATCTTTTCTATAACATAAATACAAGACATGATGTATAACATGCAGGCATGAATATAGTTTATAATTATATATTTAGATTATACATGCAGAAACCGGATGTTCAAGCGCAGGCCACCTGTCGTTTAGTCATCTTCTCGAGATTCATTGAAACCAATTTTGTTAGGTTTGGATCTTCAAAAGGGAGCTCTGCACCAAACCTGCAATAGAACATCACCATTTATGAACTACAGGGCCAAAAGAAGGAAAACAATATTGAATGCAACTGATTGGAGGTCAATTCGTGTTATGTTTCATCTCTAGTGGGTCAAATAGCTTAAAAGAAAAGGGTCAAATTTGTCGAACGGGTCAAAAGTTCCCGAAACTATATTTTTGATGCATGAAACCTCCTAAACGTTGTATTCAACAAAAGTTGGACAATGCTGGAGCAAAATAACTATTGTAAGCACATAGGGCTCACTAATACAGGGCAAAAAAAATCAAGCTAACCCGTCTCATTACGACCCATAACAAAAAACTAAACATTTTGACCTGTTACTTAACCTGCCTGGCCCACACATTTTGGCGATGTATCATTTCATTTGCTGATTTACTTGAGAAAAATCAAAGTGCAATTTCATGGCAAATAAAGATCCATATGAACAAACAGATATATTGGATGCACAAATAATAACCATGCGTTCTTTTCAAGACGCATTTAAGGGTTGTACTACACTACTACTACCATATAATCTCACAAAGATAGTTCTTTCACGATGCATTAAAGGCTTGTACAAACATAAAGTTGAACTATCTTTAATTGCTATTGAGTCATTGGCATGTGATAAAAATTAAAAGTCGCTCCATCATTTTTCGCCGTTCCCTTAGATTCAGCAGTTCCTTTTTGTGGGTCCCACTTTATGGTGCAAAGAAAGTCAAGATGGGATCCACCAAATAAAATAAAATAAACGATAAACATATAAAACATATGTTGGTTACAGAAGTGAAACTATTAAGTGTCTTGGATATTCCTTTAGCTAGAATATCATTCCCTTTGTAAAAAGGTGATAAGGCCCATACAGGCACTAATTAAATTGTAAAGCTGAAGTCCTCATTATATTATAAAATAATTAAAAAAAAATTGAGCTGTAAAGCATTGAGCATGAAAGACCACTAAAAGTATAACCTAAGAAAAGAAGGATAAAGATAATAAAAAAGATTACAACTGTCTTACTTTGGATCCAGCACCAATTTTTGAACTTCCTTAATGGACGAACTTGCTGCATACAGAGAAATTTTGCCAGCCTACAAACATTTATAAGAACAGGTGATAGTAAAGTAGTTAAGTAAATGAAGAACAATACATTGAAAAAGGAGAGTGAAAGCACAAGGCCATCATTGAAAGAAAGTTTTGACCTCTAACATTTGAAGCTTTGCATCATGGTCATTAGGAAGTTCACGGATTTCTCCAGCTAATCTTACAGCCTCTGATAAACTTTCAGGGAAAAGAAAATCAAGGCCTAATTGAACCGATGACTGTGAAAGATCAATAAAAAAGTAACGAAATTAAAAAAATAATAATAACAACGAAGACCATAAATCAAAGCACTAAATCATACAAATTATACAACTATCTTTGCTTATGCAGTAAGGACTACTTCCAAAAAAGGTAGAAAATAAGGAATTTATATTATGTCACGGAAAATCTAGTGAACAAAGTAACAAATACAAGAAATATACAACTTACAGCCAATAACACACAATAAACATATATAGAAACTTGATCGTGATAAGAATATAGACACTAAACAATATCGATTTGGTTTTGCAAGTGTTTTTTTATTTATTTTTACTTTCCCAACCTGGCGGGCTTTTTCTCCAAACCAAAGTAACCAGTTTGGTTTGTGGATTGGTTTAAAAGCTGTTTGGTACTAAACCAGACCGAACCGTTCACTTAGTCCTAGTAATATAGCAAAACAAACTATAGGTTACAATGCTACATAGTCCCAGAAGTTTTTCTCCTCATGTAAGATTATTTTTCTCTTTACTAAATGTCTCCTTTCTCTAAAAATATTTGCTTAGACATTTTTGGTCAACCCAGCCCGTGCCAAAAGTTACCTACTTTAAAGGCCCACTAAGCACAAACCTTGAAACCAAACCATAGGAACAATTTATTTTGGTTTTAGTTTTTACCTAAAAAACCATCAAAACTGGACTATGAACACCCCTAACTTATGTTTAACCTTTTTAATTGCACCAAACTCACCTGAAGATTCCTCACTTGAAAAGGACATCCAGTGGGGATAAATACAGCAACCCCTAAATGTTGCTCAATAGAACATGGCTCTATACCTGACCAAGAATTAAGAAAACCATTTTTAATTAGAATATGGTGAGAAAGCAAACTAGAGCATTTGAGGCAAGTTTCTAGTGTGTGTGATATTCACATATAGGAATTAGAAAAACAAATCCTTCAAGATTATAGAATATGCTTCTCGCGATAGTTTAACTTACCAAATTCTTCTTTTAGTTTCTGTTTATGGTGACTGTTTAAGAATATCATTCCTTCATGAAGAGGTTGCGGTACCTAAGATACATAGAACGTGCATGACATATCAATATCTTGCATTGCAAAACATCAAACTAAGTTGGTGACATTGGACTTACAGAATCAATTATGATGTCATCAGGCATACCAAATTCATTCCAATGAAGTCTCATATACTCCATCAGTTTTGGAACATCTTCACGCCGAAAAATGTCCCAAATCGCCCCTGGTTGGCTCTTTGTAAAGGTCTCTTCACACATTGTGTTTAAATCTTCACATTTAAGAGCTTTCTCATTATCCGTATTATTAATCCCTAGGGTTTCAGTTGTACCATCTTCAGTTGAGTCTACATTTATCTCCACATCCTTTTTCACATCGTGTTCGGAAACTGGTGATTTCGGTGCATTTGTTTGCAGCTTGGTCTTTACTTCGCATGTATGAACTAACAGGTATACCTATTTTCATGCCACAAGAATTCATAACTTAAAATAATCATGAACCTGGACTAAAATATATATATCTATAATCTACAAGGAAAAATAAAACTAATTCTTTTTCCTTAAAATATCAATAGCTATAGTTCCAAACCACCCTATTCGAATTAATAATAAATTCACTTTCTCAACTTTTAAAACAAAACAATATAGCTCTAGGTGTAGCAAAGCCTAAATAATTACAAAGAAAACAGAACCCAGCTGAAAATATGAAGATAAATGAACTCACCACATCACGCATATTAAAACGGAGCATGTTGACTGAGTCACCTTGACCAAGTTCATCATACATTCCATAAGAAATCAAGATCTTAGGCCCTACATCATTCTGAAGGGAGTAATGAGGTAGCTTTGCAGCAAGATTTAGTAAACCCCACTTGGAATGAATATATTCAAGCAAAGGTAGTTTACTAATAAACTCAGGTCTCTGGTATAATAAAAACTCTTCAGAGGCACTCGGAGAAGGCCAGTTTTTTAAAATTAACATCCGTGGCTGATTATTTTCCCGTATGCTGCCCTCAGAGTATCCTCTTATAAATTCTCCAAGCTCAATGTCTATCTGGTATAAAATTAGGCAAAACAAATAATGTCAAAACACTAGATAACAGTAAATAGTGAATGATAGAAGTGGAAAAATGGCAGGTCTGGCAGGTTGTGTAACAGGTTTGGGCCAAAACAGGTCTTTTGTCGTGGGTCAAAATGCATCTGGCCGGGCAGGACAACCTGCAAGCACTACTTTTCTTTTCCTTTCTAACTGTTTAATAGATATTTAACATGTTACATATGGTTCATTATATTATTACAAAACAATCCAATGTTTGATATAAGTCAATCTAGGAGGTTTTACGAATATAGAATATACTCTGGCATTTCAACTCGTTCCATTCCCTAACATGTTCAGTTTTATCTATTTTTTTTACAGCTTCCCATCTGACAGTTTGAGACAAAGTATAACCCAAATCGGCCTGTTTATGAGTACACAGGTCAAAACTGCCAGCTCTCCCAAGTCTATAATTTGGATTTAAAAGTTTGAAACCTACCTCAGACCGATCAAAGCAATCTACAGCTTTCACAATTCTATTATCTTCCTTCATTCTTTCCTCAGTTGTCTCTTGAATTCCTTTCCACATCACCATAGGATCCCAGCCTAACATTGATGATTCATCACAAACCCCCTTAACTATAACAGGTTGACCTTTCGTCCAATAATTTCTAAATTCACTAATCCCTTCACTTTTTATGTCTTCACAGGATGGAGCATACAAGAAATTGCTTGAAGAATCTAGATTTATGGGGCTTATGTCATACATTTTGCACCCATTAACCATTTCATCGACATTTTTCACAAGTTTTGCAACCCAATTCATTTTGAAAATACGTTTTAATATCAAAGGTGAGTTACCACAACCACCATGTTGTGTTGGCGGGCATGGAACACTGCCATCAGTGTTGGCTTTCCAATCACAAAGCTTATTGGATAATCTCATTCTTTGCCTTGATGGTTTTTCTTGTATTTCAAGAATATTTTTATCTTCATTTTGAATTCTGCTCACATCTGGTTCACCGCCATCTTTTGAGGCTTTTCTTACATCTTGGCAGCATCTAAGGCATATATCATATGAGCATTTCATGCAGTGCCGGTGATAATCAATAATCGGTATTCTGCAAAAGTCACTGCCACACAACACTTTTAAAGTTATTAAAATATGATTTAATATTATTTGTATGGTATTTGAGCATATAATAGTAACATTACCAGCACATTTGCTCATCTGCATTTAGTTTCGTCCTCGGAAGGTCTATTCTGTTTCCTGAATCAAAAATAAACCAAACAGAAGATAAAATTAGATGAGTCAGCATATGTACTTTTAATCATTATATGTATCTTACCTCGAAGCTTTCTTTCTAGTTCTAATTCGGAGCAC
This sequence comes from Flaveria sonorensis, assembly GCA_025506505.1. Lineage (NCBI taxonomy): Eukaryota > Viridiplantae > Streptophyta > Magnoliopsida > Asterales > Asteraceae > Flaveria > Flaveria sonorensis. Next base: position 19,607 of record JACCIY010000207.1, on the reverse strand, counting down.
TGGTCAAAGTGGATCTGTTTGACCACAGGAAGCACAGAAGACAAAAGACAAAATAGATGCTCTAATTTATCTTGGGCTGGTATTTCCCGTATTTTTCCCTAAAAAGATGGAAAGGATTCTGGTTCTTCAGGTGAGCACACAATACAAATAATATATAGACTAAGAAAAAGGGAAAAGAAAAAGACACTGAACAGCTTATCCAATTATTTACACCAATTTTCCTTTCATGAATTTGTTCACAAATTATTAACCTTTATCATATTATCGCCCCGTAAACACATCTTGCAATTACAGCAACCTCGACATGCAGGACATATTCTATTGATTTCTTCAGCTGGAATGTCGGGATACCTGCAAAACAGGGGAAATATTAGTAAATTATGGATCAGAGAACTGATGTAGTTCTAATGCAGTCAATCTTACCATGTGGAAACACATTTATCACAATACCCTCTCCTATCACATTTAAGGCACCATATAATATTTTGGGTATCATCCTGCCGGCACTGATGACAAATTTGTCCACCTGTATCCTCAGATGATTCTGAACTCCCATCAGAAGTTTCCTGAAAACAAGACCAGTGATATGCATCATCTTTGGATTAGTTTGTATATTGTGCAAATACTCTTTTAGTTTAAAACTCAATTCATCTTGCTGTGTTTCACTCCTATAAAGAAGTCATGAAGTAGTAATAACAAACTAGGGTCTATTTGGATGTGTGTTTTGTAAGTGATTGTGTGATATTGAATTTTCAGAATCAGATTAGCATTTGTAATAAAAAAAAATGTTGCAGGAGAATGTGTTTGGATGTGTTTCTGTCATTTGAATCAGTAATTAACAAACAACCAGTGGTTTTAGTCTTCAGCAAAGTAAGATAAATGATTTATCCAGCTAAACTTATGCCTAAAAATCCTACTAAATGACACCTGGCATTAATCGCCCTTTTCTAAGCATGGATTGATGTCAAGAGTCCATTAGGAGAACTTGTACGGATTAGTTTAGGATGCTATCTAAGCAAATGATAAAAAAAATTGACCAAACAGAACATTCTTATAATATTGATTTAAACTTAATATATATTTTTTAAATATTTAAAGAATTTTATATCAACTATGATTATGTCTTTTGTAAATCAACTATAAATATTCCTTTTTACATATTTGTCATCTATAATTTCAACAATTACTTTTTTCCTAATAGCATAATAAATATTGAAGGTGAGTGAAATATCTTTAAAGTAGGGTCTGAGTTTCCTTAATTCAAGCAGCTGGTACATATATGATTCTCCAAAACCAATTATTTCTAAATATCATAGAAGAAATCAATCTAAAAAACACAAGAAACCGAGTATTTGAAGTCAAAACAATCAAATAAGCAGTTGTATACTTACAGTCATAGCACTAGCATTATGCATCTTCTCAGATCTGCTCTTTGATGAATCAGCAACAGAAGATGGTGTCATGTAAGCCTTTGGTGTCTCTTCAGATTCATCCATATCTCTTTGTAGATCGTCATTTGATTTTGAAGAAATGTGAGCAGATGAATTCTTGAATGAAGGTGTTTCAGGTGAATAACTAGTTTGTTTCTTTGACAGCTTTTCTTTCTGGTTATCTGAAATGCGGTACTCCACAAGAGGTGAATCCATATCATCACTTTTACTCTCTAAATAACTGTCACTTTCTCCTACAGATTTTCTTTTTGCTTTCTTAAGACTGGCCCTCATTGCAGAATTTGCAGCTCTTTTCTTTGCCTGAATGTAGTGTTTTTCACATACTGTCTTGTCTGGCATGGACATTGCATGGCATCTCCATTGTTTACCATCTGATCTCTTGCAACGTAAATCATCAGGAATTCCATTATTATCCTCAGCAGTTCCAGAGTTTGATCGTGTGGGGTCCATAATAATTATCAAATATAACTGAAAAATAATATCTCGTACCAAACCATGTGACTAGATCAACCTGTTTAAAAACAGTGGATAAATGTGTAATATATAAAAACTAATTAAATCTAAGTTGTCTCAATTGAAAACAAGAATTGATGCAAATGTGTAGATATGGCTCAAACATGTGGTATTCTATTTAAGGTAGTAGATTACAAAGTCACCCTGCAGCAACAAGAAAACTTAAGTAAAATTCAGCCTCAAATTGTTAATTACAAAAGTTAATAAGGAACTCAGCAACCTCTCTATCAAGTTTAGACACCTTCCAAAATGAGAGGAACAGAAACTAACATAAGTGCAATAAAAAAAGGAACATCTGCCCGAATGCATGATGCATGAAACACAGAAAGTGGCATCAAAAATCAAACAATATATGAAGAGGCAACATAAACTGATTTTGGAGCATAACAAACATTCCTATGACTAGCTAACCGTGCAAATTTAACTTTCAAAAGAAAACCATGTAATACTTACAGAGAACTACTGATGGAGAATGATCAATAACCCTTGTTTGATATTTATTAGACAGCCAAATATCAACTTTAGGCAACGAGATTAGCATTGGACTAAGTTAATCCAAGTTAATCGGTTAAAAACCAAAGACTATCCATCCGTTCCACTCTAGTATTCCAAAATGTAGTACTAACTACTCAGAGATACGCGTATCAAAAGCAAAGCACATACAGATTAAGCAAAATACTGGGATGCAAATTATTTATTACTAAATTAATCAAATGCCTTTGATTATCAATTAACATGAAGCATCTTAACCCAACACAAACTAAGACATTCATATATAATCAAATCGAGTAAACTGAACTTACTGCATCCCAAGCACGCGGTATACAAGCAAACATAACAAAAAGAACAAATAGGGAACTGCAATGGACAATCATAAGCCAAATACCGAGGTCAAACAACCTTTCCCCAAACATAATCAATAATAAAAACCCTAGATAACCAATTAACACGATTCAAGTTATTCCGAAACAAAAACGCAACATATTCAGACACGATTAAATTAACAAATTCGAATTTACTACATGAAAGCAATGGAACACCAAGAAGACTCAGTAAAACACGAAAAACGCAGTCCGATAACTGGAAACCTACAGTTAATCATATAAAGCGAAAATTGGCATGAGAAGAACAGCGAAAGATATTAGTAATACTAATTGTGAATAATTTACATTGCGTGCTGCATGATAGCTTTCGATCAACGTTTGAAGTTCATCTTTAGCGATTTTGTCAGCAAATTTCGAGTGTGCGAACATGAAGAACAGGGTTTTCCACTTTTTGACGAAGAGAACACACAGGATGCCAAATTACTTTAATACCCTTGCTGAAAAATTTGTTTCACAAAGAATTTAAAGGGTTGATGAAAAGTATTTATCTTAGGAAAAAGGATTAGAAATTATTATCATAATTGAGATATCTTTTAGAAATTTAGATGTGCAGATTTTCTTATTAGAATCTTGACTTTTGTAAAATCAGATATTCGATAATCTTATCTTAAAATAAATATATCTTATTTTTAAACAAAAAATTCTTTTTGATATCCATATCCACAATTAGATTCATCATTATAAAGCATTTTTCTTTAAACAAACAAATGTTTTTATTATTGATTTTATTTATCAATGAAGTATGTGATAAGAAACCTTTACAGTAATAGTTCTTTCGTAGTACTACTTATAATACCACTTATGTTTTATGTAGCTGCTTTAAGTATTATTTTTTTTATCAATTATTGCTTTTGTATTTTATATAGTGTCGTATACGATGAGTTGCTGGCTAAAACGGGGATTGGTTTATGTCATTGTGATTATAAAAACCTATAATTAGGGACATCTAAATATTGGTTTTAGAAGATAATATATATTAAGTTAGAATAATATGAAATCTAAAATTCCACACATTAGGAAAATAGAATAATATGATTCTTTATACATTTCCTTTCTTTACCTTTTTACCTCCGATGTATACTTTTTTTAAAGGAGACAATACCTGGACAAACTTTATTCACGGTGTATATTTTTTAGTTTCTAGAAGTATGACTAGCTTCGGTTTATCCATTTCTTACAACTAAAGCATAGCATTTGTTCAAACATTTACTGCACATATTTCCTTCATGTATGCTTTTCTTTACCATAACAGTTTGGCGTGTTCGTGGACGAATATGCACATCCTTCATGACATCTGAATGCTTTAACATGCCTACCAGCATGCGTCTCTTGCTTATCTTACACCGAAAACATTGTGTCATCTGTCACACGTAGCAATAGTTTGAAACCGCTGATAACATCAACTTTAATTTAAAACAGATGAATACTTTACATTTCTAAAAGCACCACAAAACATTAAACTAACAAACTGAACACATAACTAAACAAAACTAACATACATCCACGTCTAAACTAAAAGATTTAGTTACAAAAACACGAAAAGTGCATCTTGTGCTACCATCATGTAGCTTTGGTCTTTTGTAGCATGGGGTCTTTAGCACGTTCCATTTCTAGATGCTGTTCAAGGATTTCTTTGAATCATATGCAACAGACTTTGCACGATTTCTGACATCGGTGGCCTAAACTCCGGTTCAGGCTACAGATAAAACATAGTGATAACTAAATATCAGATGGTATACAAAAAGAAAGCCATATAATCGAGTTTGTGATGGTTTCTAAAGCTGGTTCATTAGGTCATCAGTTATTACTTAACACGGGACCATTATGCAACAGGCTCGACATCACCCAGCTGCGATGTGGGGTTGTTCTAAAATTGTATGCCTTGTAAATGGAACCAGAAACCACATCTTCTTACCTTCTTTAAAATATTTTTATACGTGAGATTTTGGAATATAGAGTATATTCCATGTTACTAAATATAGAAAGAGAATCTAAGAAGAAAACTTGAAAATGGGTTAACATCACACTAACCTGAACACAAAGAGAGATGATATCTGCAAATCGAGATAAAGATTTGGTAGAGCATGCAGCACGTAAAGAAGGATCGACCATCCCCGACAAAGCTCTATATCATGTAACTGAGAAATCGCCCATCTCAAGAGAAACTGCTCCCCCCTTGGCCTTGAGCTATAAATGTCAAGTTTTTATTGTCAGCAGCTTTTTTTAAAAAGGAGGAAAGGCTAAATCCCCAACAGTGTAATTTTATCTAATTCATATTCATACAGATAATTTAGAACAAAACACTCAATATATGTAAATAGGCAAATTTTAGGTGGTCCGGGATGTTGTGTAGGTGACAATTATAAAAGACATATTAAGGAGAACCTGTCAAAGGCTTTCCGCCCGGTGAAAAGTTCTAACATAATGACACCGAAGCTGTAAACGTCACTCTGGTAAGTATAACTTCCTGACTCGAGTTCTGGAGCACCATATCCCGAACCTTGCAACTAATAAAATGGAAGTTGCGTCAAGGTCTATCTAATAGATCTAAACAATTTAACCACGTGGCTTAACTGCTGAAAAGAAAAGAAACGGTTACCTGGCTAACATGGCTAGATGGTAGTAGTGGAGCCAAACCACAATCTGAAACACGCCCATTGAGATCATTGTCAAAAAGAATATTTGTTGACTTTAAGTTGAGGTGTACGACAGGCGGTTGACAAACCTCGTGCAAGTACCTTAACAGAAACATAACATAAAAACACTTGTTAGCACCAAAATAATTAGAAATCATAATACTAGTCTGTTTTGCAAGGGTCAGTATGTTGCGGTTCAAACCAGTCTACCAATGCTCTAACCCATGACTCAAGAAAGGTAGGTTAAAAAGTGTACTTACTCGAGGGCTCTTGCGATTTGAAGCGCCACATGTACTCGAGAATTCCATGAAAGCTTTCATGAATTTCATCATTTAAATGCAAAGCTTCATGTAAAGTGCCATTTTCACAGTAGTCATAGACAAAAAGTCTTGACCATGTTCAAGACAATAACCCTCGAGTCCAACTATATTTTCATTTCGCAGTTTAGACACGTTCGTCACTAACTCCATAAATTGCTCATCGCTCCACTTCCGAGAAGTCGCATTGTCAAGTTTCTTGATTGCCAGCAGCTTAAGATTATAAAACACAAAACATCAAAACAAAAGTATTATCTCTAACAAGCAATTGTCAGATAGTTCAGTTAAAAATTCAACTAAAGAGGAAACTACCTTTCCATTGGGAAGCTCGGCTTTGTATACGGTAGCAAGCATACCACTTCCCACAAGATTTTGGAGAAAAGCTATTTGTGTACTCTTGTAGAGATGCAATCGAGAAAAACTTTGCAGAGTTCACAGTTCTCAAAGTACGGCGGGAGGTGGTTGGTGGAACCGCCAACGGTTTTACAATGACCCCTTCACGAGGAGAAGGTTGAGGAGGTAGGGATCTTGTTGAAAAAGAACTTGTGTTTACCTTTGTCATGTCTATCACATGATCCTCCTTGCTCTTAGAAACCATTTCAAGTTTCTCGCCTTTTGATGAGGCCTTGTCAATAAGTTCTTACTTCCTGTATTCATAAAAAAAGGGTATGCGCTATAATAACAAAAAAACATTGATTTTACATTACGAATTTATGAATTTGAGACAGGGTATTCACAATTACTATAAAAGATAGGTACAACAGGATACTTGCTATCATATGGGCATAGATTATAATGACAACAAAAGAAGTTTTTACACTACCATTCTTTTAGGTGTGCGTGTGGTGTAGGTCCACCCACACAAGCATTAACGTAAAAATGTGCTTTAGACAATGGAATATCAAGAAAAGACAAAAAAAAACACATAATATTAAGTCAAACACACCCCTATATAAAAATTGCCAGCTTGACTTTATTGACCACTAAAATTCATTATAAGACCTTTTTTTGTATTTTTGAATCATTGGAGTTACAATAATGAAAAGCTTCGCTGAAAGGATAAGTGTGGACTTACTGTTTCTCCATCAGATGGTTTTAATATGTTAAGAGTAGAGTTCTTGGCTAGCCGTCCTTTGAAACTTTGACTGTTGACTTTTCTTTGCGGCATTTCGACATATAAAAGCAAATTCCGAATGCAACTACAATAAAAATCAAGAATCCACCAATTGCAACCCACACAACTTTTTTACTCAATAAAGACTTGAGTTCCCCAGAAGAACGTGGTGGCTCCGGTGTTGGTTGTCCGAATACTTGAATCCCCGGACCTATTTCTGGTGGTAGTGGGCATATGACGATGGTGACGGGGATGAGACTGGTGGAGAAGGGATGATTGTTGTATTAAAGGGATTTCCAGTGCTTCTGCGGTGCATACGTGAATGTTAGATCACAAATTAAGTTCGTAGAGAATCCAAAACTTGCAACAGCATAAAGAAATACCCCATCTGTTCCAATGATAATGGAACATTTGACTAGAGCATAGTTTAAGATGATGTTTAAGTGCTATCAACAAGAAGATAGACGAATATTGTGTATAGGTGTGGCAATATGGGCAGGCAAAGGTAAAAGGTCTAACTGATTTAAGAAAAATATGTGTGGCAAGGTAGCATTTGAAGCTTGATTAAAAAAGTTTGAGCCGGGTCGGGTTGACCAACTGAAACTTTTCCCATTTCATTGAATTATGTAAATAGCTAATGTGCTGTACTGCTGTTGATAAAAATAGCTAAGGTGATAAGTATGATTACCGAAAGTACTAATCGAATAATGATCTAAAGAGATTACAGAAGTAAAGAGTTAGTAACTACTTAGTACTTTCTATCAACATTGGTAGAATGTAAATCAGTAGTTTCTTATTTCACCTGAAATTTGGAATGGCCGTTAATTTCGGAGGTATGGGCCCCGAGAAAAGATTATTTTCCACATCCCTGCATCACAAGCTACTTATTTTTAAATGCATAAACACATAGTTCAAACAAATAGAAAGATAATTTCAAGAAAATATTCATATGAAAAATTGGCAAGAAGACTTACAAAGTTACAAGAGGAGATCTTGCAACACATCAAGAACCCAGTAAGATGATTGTCCTGTATGTGCCTGCAATAATCAATATCCAAAATATTCATTCCCCTATTCCTAAATACCAACACTTGACTTTAAATAGTCAAACAAGCACTTTCCAAATTAAGATCTGACACTATTTTTTCTACTTTTTTCCACAAATGTCATCTGAATACTTCTCAAGTGTTCAGAAATAGCAACTTAGATATTCTAGAAAATATATAATTCTTGTTCAGAAAAAGCAACTTAGATATTCTAGAAAATATATATAATTCTTATTTGTGTGAAACGCGAGTAGAAATCTGCTCACAGTGTGGTTAATGACAACAAGTTTGCCATGGAAGGAGGCAGTGGGCCGCTTAAATTGTTAGCAGACAAATCCCTGCAAGAAGTCGTATAGTATATAAAAATAATAATAATAAACATGCATAGAAACACTGAAGATAAAAGAAACAATGGTGTACAAGTTTATTAAGGGTGTAAGCAGTTGAAAAGAATCTGAATTACTCCTGTCAAACGGTGTTGTTCAAAGATCTGAAAAAATTAAAGATTTGTTAGACAAAATACAACTCAAAGCTACGTGAACATGATATTTTAACAGGATACTTACAAGTCTGTCATTGGCCTAACAAGGAAAGAGTGTCAGGTATGCTCCCAGTCAGCTGGTTTCCTGAAAGCACTCTAATAGGAAAACAAACTAAAAGGTGTTGTTTCATCAAGAAAACCAATATTAAAGGTCATATATAGCTTAACATTTTCTTTTGATAAAATGTCTAAATTTTCTTAGGACATCCCAAAACGGAAGCAGGGATTGGTTTGTCAAATTATATTATTTTTCTTGCAAACACACTATCAATATCATTCTTGCAAAAATGCCAAAAAGAAAAAGGAAAAAGAAAGCCTACACTTACAAGAATCAGGTATAATGGTTATGTGAGACATAACATTCACATAGTAATTCAAAATATTAAGTACTTACAGAATGTGGTTTGTTCTTGCATTTTCACAAGAACAATGATTTGTGATTGCATTTTTGCAACAAAAATCAGGATGATGGTTGGAAAAGCCACTCATTTAAATTTTTAAATACAAAGTGTTGCAACTTTGATGAGATGAGGGAATAATAGACATACAATTCTTAATGGTAAGTGGAAGGTTTGATGGTATATGGCCTCCAATATGATTATTGCTAAGATCTCTGCACACACAAATCATAAAACAAAATAAATAAATAAAAATTCAAGCATATAACAAGCATGTTTTTCACATCAAAATCTTCAAGTGCATTTCAAGTAGTAACAACTTACATTTGTATGATGGAGAGAAAGGCTCCCAAATTCTCACCCAATTCGCCTCCCAGATTAGCACCATTAAGAATTCTACATACGCTCATAAAATTAGAACTTACACGATACTCGGACAAAAGGTGATAAACATTAATGAACAACATTTGAAAAATCAAGATACAGTGAAAAAAAAATAAGTTATGCAACATACATTCCAGTTATGTTGGAGTTAACACATTGAACACCTTGCCAACCTTCTGCACAGGGTCTCACCCGACACTAACCACCCAGGAAGAGGTGGATAGCCAAGAGCCGCATATAGACTATTTATTGCCAAGACTGAAATAAATAAATAAATAAATTGAATCTCAAAAATACTAGAAGATTTACTGTTAAATTTAACAATAATTCTATTACTTCACCTCATCTTAGGAGGTGTTTGGTATATCCATTGGAAACAAATTGTCTAATTATTGTGTTTTCAGATTGCAGATAATCGCTTTCGAGTGTTTGAATGGAGAAAATCTGATTCTGATTAACTAATCAGTCAAGTTTTTGTTCATTTTTTTGTAAGTCCTTAAATGATCAAATTTGTCACAAACACTCAAAAAACTGATTTATCTGACTATTGGGATATCAAACAGAAGCACATCAAAACATTATCACCTGCAGCAGTTTTGTTACAGCGATTATTCAATTTCGATTATCCCATATTGTATAATCACTTTCGATATCCATCCCAAACAACCTCTTACATTATTAGTAGTATAACTTGCTCACAAAACTTAAACAAAGTATGCACTACCATAACAATCTTTTTTGCAAATTACTAGAGCTGTTTAACAGTTTTGGTATGAAACATTGGACTATAAATTTCACTCAATAAACCATTTGTAAATTATGTATTCGTTTTTTAAAATACATAAGTTGCAAGTAATTAATATAATTTACCATGTACAATAAGGATTCACTAAACTAGTAAAACTTAAGTTAATAATCAAACAAATTAATATCAAGAAAATCACAAAATCAAAAGGGGCTTGTGAAAATGAAGGCTTACTGTCACGTTGATCAGTGTCTCCAAAGCAAATCTGAGTGGATAAAAGTGACATCAAAACTACAATCTTCAACATAGAAAACCTCCATCTTGTATAACCCATCATCAATTTATGCCCTAATATTAATTTAACAGCTATAATCCCCAATAATCAGCAAAAAAAAACACGCAATACACCCACACACTGTAACTTAAGAGCAAGGAAAACACACACTGATTGACTAACCCAAAGAAACCCTAAGATCAATCAACGAAAGAGGCACTCAAAACCTCAAGAACCCATAAATAAATTTGAAATTGGGAAGTAAAGCTGTAAAAAAGACCGACAAAAAAGCAGAAGAAACGCACTCAAAAAGCAAATCTTGAAGGGTCTTGACTGAAAACTGCACGTTGCCCCAAAATGGGGTCGAAGGTACGATAAATTCTTGACAAAAAATCAAACCCCGGTAGTTAATTTGGATTTGGAGTTACTGTAGGAACACGAGATGCACAGAACAAAGGTTTTGATTTGATGGATGAAAAAGATAAGATTAAATAGAGGTGATGCTTATTGGAAGAAAGGAAATGGTGTTTATTGTTCTTTAGGATTTTGATTACTGTAAGTTTGAGAAGCTTTCTGTAAGAGAGGTTTATGTCATTATTATATTTGAATACTTTTTATATTCTTTTTCTGATATTAGACCGTTGGGTGACTCAAGTGGTGGAAGGTGCACTCTAGCCTTTAGTCTCACTTTTTTATTTATTTAAAAGAACTTTTAATTAATTATTATTTAAAAGTTTATACGTTTAAGCCTTATTAATATAAAGGTCTTAATATAAAGACATCTCACATTATAAATCGATGTCCTCTACACGTCTCGTATAGCACTACACGTGATGTATGAGGTCGAAGACACTGAAAACGAGAAAAATTCATGAAGGACTGTCAGAGGGCTATACACCCATATAACTCTATACGACACACATAAAGTTATACGACGCGTATAACAAATTTCGACACTGACTATAAGAAAAAGTTCAGAGGCTGTCAAAGGGGTATACACCTCGTGTAAGGCTATACGACCCGTCTATACGACGAGTGTAGTGCTATACGACCCGTATAGGAATCTAAGGTGTTGATTCATAATCCGAGGGTGTCCTTATATAACCAGTCCCTTGATATAATTCTCAGTAACTGAAATTGAAAATATAAACTTTCATTTATATTCATGTTTGGTTGGTAAGCGAAGTGAATTGAAATTAAAAACTTTCGTATATTTATGGAATAAAAATTATGTTTGTTTTATTGTATGATTTCAATTTCACCATCAAGATGTTATCTAAGAACAAATAATGTTTGTTTTATTGTATGATTCAAGTGTTCTTTTAATAGATTTAAGTTTAAATGTGGGATATGAATGTCATTGGCATTGAGCTATACATGCATATTCGATGACGAAATTGAATATTATAAGGACGAAATCGAATATTATAAGGGTCCAACTAGTGTTTTTTTTTTGGAAAACTAAAACCTTATAAAAGAATATCAGACAGATTTCGACAAACATTTTTCTACTCTAATAAAAGAATAAATGGGGTGTCACATGTCAACACTACATTTATTTTTATCAAACATTCATGTTTCTCTCTCTTATTAAATAATACATTATTTACTAATAACATTATTATTTATTTTACATTATAATTAATTTTTAATAAATTAAGAAAGAGAACTTTTTATTAATGTTATTTCTATAGATATAGTTTTTTATAAAAAGAATTTTCTAAAAAATCAAACTATTTTTACATAATATTTTAAAATTGGTTTTCTTAAAGTAATTTTTTATAAAACAAAAATAATTAAAATAGGAAGTTATAGTAAGGAAAATTTAAAAATGAAAAAAATTTAAAACGTTATTTAAATAAAATGTTTACTTTATCTTTGAAAAAAATAAAAAAAAAATTAAAAAGTTCATATTATTATTTTATTATTATATTTATTACTTATACATAATTTCAGTTATATCATGTATTAGTCTATCGTTTTATAATTAATAATTTTATTTAATTAATATTTTATTTATTCAACCCGTGTAATACACGGGTTATTAAAGCTAATGGATTAATATTAGTTTTCGTCTAAACTTATTGTGTGTTTGTATGTGTTGGGATTCAAATTTATAGTATAATATAACAAAGATGGATTTGATTTAATGTAAGGATTTAATCACGATCGATTTCACATATTGTTGCACTTGATAATCAAATAAGACGGATGTGTGCGTGTGTGATATCAACGAACATTAAACAAACTCAATCGAATATTATTAATCAAATGATTACAATACCAAAGGAATATACATCGTTTAAGCTCGATCCACCCGGGATGAGCTCCCCTCGGCGTCGTATCACACAACTCTCGCTCTCTCACCCTCAGAGACTCTTACAAAATGAACACACAGAGAAATACAAAGGAAAAACATCTATATATACTATGCAGATGTTCTCGCGCGAGAACTTGAAGTTCTCGCGCAGCAACTCCAAGTTTTCGCGCGATAAGTTCTTCTTCAATCATTTTGGAGTTCTCGCTTCCTTGTATTTCTCGCATGAATTGAGTTTTTGCTTTTCACTTGATATTGTAATCTATAAAAACTAGGTCCTTACATTTAATAATTCAAATCATGATTATTGGTCGATAATAATTTATACTTATAATTTGATCAATGACACTCCTAAGTTTACTATCATTGTCAAATATAAATCATACCAGTATAATCACTATAAATTTATGTTGGTTTTATTTGATTTTGCTCATAACGATGATTACAAATCGAAACAAAGAAACTTGCATTTTATTATATGCGAAATCAAGTTTACACTTGTACTAATAATGTAAGTTGGTTTGTCCATGACAAAAATGTGAAAATTAGTTGTATCGCTAGTTACTTGTTGGCATAGATTAACACAAGTTAATTAATATATAGTTTATTAAAATATTCTAACATAAATAATAAATTAATACTCAATAAATGCGATTGGAAAATCCCGCAATCAAAAGGCAAAAAGAAAGGTGGAGAGTGAATGCGAGGATTGATGATGAGATCACCCAACTCTTTACTTATCTCTTCAAGCATAAGCTTCATCATTAAGTATCGCCTAATTTTATAAACAATGATTCTTCACCCCATAAACTACACGACAACAATCCTACTGATTGGATTTTTCACGGAGTTTTGTTATAAACTAGTATTAAGCATTTGTGTTACAGCGGGATGTTTAAAACCATGTCAAGTAAAACTAATGGCATACTATCATCAGTAACCACTAACACCAGAAAAATTTATATTAAAAAAGAAATAAAAAATGAAAATAAATCGAAAAAAAGTATACGTAAATACATGAACCACGTAGGCTAAACACAAACCATAAAAAACAATAAGTCAATTCAAGACCAGCGCGTTGTGACGGAGCCAGCAAACAGGAAAATATAAACATAAAAACGTTGAACCACACACGCACATGCGGTGTGTTAACTCGTAAAATTTAAACTAAAATGTAAAAATAACAATTTGTAAAATATGAAAATTATAGTGGACCAAAGTTTAAAATAAAAAAATACTAGAGCTAAATTATAAAAATATATAAATATTAGGTCAAAGTAAAATAAAAAAAACTTTTTAGAATGAACTATGAAGTACCAGCTAAAATGTCAAAACAAAATGATCCGTCTAAACCAACAAGAAGAATGGCAAAAAACTTGATTTGCTCTAGTCTGACTGTAACATTTCGAGCGTTTGGGTCATATGTAATAGTTAAATAAAAGAAATATGAACTTTACATTTTATATTGTTAAACGAGTAACTAATGAGTGAAATGACTATTCTAAATTTAAAGTTTTAGACGAGTTTTAGTGTCGTAAGAGACCGTTTAAATATATAAATATAATAATATATTATATTTAAACGTGCTCCGTTTTTAACGAAACTTAGGTGGACTCGTAGAGAAAAATAAGCTCGTCTCAACGGCATATTTGAAATTTTATAAGACGTTATATTTAAAAAGTTATAAGAGAAAAACGAAGTAAGCAGCTGAATTAATTATAATAATATAATATTAAACTTAGATATCAAATGGAACGAATTGAAGCAAGCAGGCACCTCAACATGCTCCCACATCGACCAGAAGAAAAAAAAAAGAGCCTTCAGAAGCCATTATAAATAGAAACCTTAAGGTTGAGTTTATTATAAGTTTTTTGAAAACGCTCTATTATAAGAGAATTCCAGGTAATCGATACCCCATTAGGTATTGTTATTAGTCGTTTTGGTGCTCGGGTAGGAGCGCGAGTAGGGAGACTCTACATCAGATTGCCGTATATAGTTTTAAGGTATGTTCTCGTTTAAGTTTATGTCAAGTTAATTATTATCTATTTAGATTATTATTAGTATTAGAAGTGGTTTTAGTATTATTAGTATTATTATTTTTAGTGTTAGGGTTATTATTAGGAGTGACTATTGGATAGCCTAGCCTTAGTTAGGCATGGACTGATCACCCCATGCTTAAACAAGGCAGCGTAAACCAATATCCAATCATTACAATAACTAGTTAGTTGTATCATTACCTAACCTAGGATTACTTGAACTGTATCAGGACTTAGAGATATTACCAGATTATATTAGGAAGGTGATCAACTGTCGGGCAACTTCTAAACGGGTGAGTCCCTCTGAAACTGTTTTATAAAACGGGATGTGATGTTCTGATAACTGGTAATAATTGAATAATTGACTATCAATAGCATTGTGATATGTGGCAATGCTTGATAGGATGCTGAGGGCTACTTGTATGATTCTGCTTTAGCCAGTGGAGTTTGTATACATAGCCTGGTTATGTGAATTTATACTGTGCTTACTCTGTTCCTATCTGTTTGCCATGGTTGTATCTGCTTGATGCAATAGTCAATATTAATATGTTTTGAATTTTGAAGAATACTATGTTCATGAACTCACAATCTTTATGTTGAGTCCCAAATGTTTATTTTATGAACACACATCCTAGGTGCCAGATGATTACAAGAATAAGAGATTATGGAATAAGCTCATGAGAAAATAAAGGACTAAAGTGTTGCCGAGGATTTGGATCTATTCTATAGTTAAGATGATGTAATATTAGTATTGTATTAGAAGACAGATGTATAATACGTTATAATTTATAATTATTGTTTGACTTCCGCTATGTATTCTCTGATTACTATGTGTTATGTATATCCGATGCGTAACGCTCCCTAGGGTGTGCCTGGGAGGCGGGCGTTACACTGACACAAATCAACCATGCAAATATTCACATGGCGCGTCAAGTATGTTATTCAATGAGTTTGGATCAGCTTTCAATTCTGAAAGAGTAAATACATTTTACATCCTTGCGGTTTCATATAAATATTATATGAATTTAAAAGTTTAAATTTGTCATTTGTATCCAAAAGTTTCACAAAAATTGTCATTTGAATCCACTTAACCTCTTCTAATTAACGCCGTTAAGTTTCCTAACTACTCCTAGTTAAACGCCGTTAAGTTTCCTAAATTAGAAGTTTTATTCAAAACAATTACAAAAAAAAAAAATCAGCTCTATGTGATAAGTTTTAAGCGTTCAGTCTCTTTTGATAATCACCATTGCGATTTAATTTACCAGGAATGATGGTCAGCATTTCTTTCATTTCATCAAGAAAGACATCTCTGGACATCATATATATAAAATAAAATATAGTATAATTAACTAAAAAAGATTCATTTCTAACTTTATAAAACATACAAAAAAAAATAATATATATATCTATATATATATATATATATATATATATAAAAAAACAAACAAGACATATAATATAAATTATTTGAATTATAACCATAAAAGACAAATATTATAAAAAAGTATAAAACAATTATAGAATGGCATTAACTGCCCATAAATAATAATCATAAAACATCAATTATCGTAACTATAATTAAGCTTTAACCCAAAA
This sequence comes from Flaveria sonorensis, assembly GCA_025506505.1. Taxonomy (NCBI): domain Eukaryota; kingdom Viridiplantae; phylum Streptophyta; class Magnoliopsida; order Asterales; family Asteraceae; genus Flaveria; species Flaveria sonorensis. Next base: position 3,355 of record JACCIY010000207.1, on the reverse strand, counting down.
AAAATCAATGTTTAATAATAAAACGGGCAAAAGTAACACAATTAGTAAACCAAAATAAATTAACAAGACAAAACAATAAAATACGATTATAAAGTCAAATCATACTAGAATTATCAAAAGAGGCTAAAAATATAAATACCTCACGTGAGTTGGTTTTTTATTTTGTAACTTTTTTAATAAAATAACTTTCATGTTGGAAGCTTAACGGAAAAAGTTAACCGTGTTAGTTAGGTGTAACCAAATAGATTCAAATGTCAATTTTAGTGAAACATTTAGATGCAAATGATAACATTTTAAATATTGGATTCAAATGATAATTTATATAAAACCTTAGGGACGTAAAACGTATTTAACTCATTCCGAAAATACATACTTTCAAAATAACAAACACCATCAGTGCAATCTTCAAATGTCTTTTAGTATTGTAAAACAATAACACCATGGATATTTCATAGGGTTAACCTCTAATATTAACTTTAAAAAACAGAATATAAATGATTAAGAGCACTCACATTCGGTTCCCTATATTACTGTAAATGTATCCTCTATATTATATGTAATAGTTGTAAGGGTTGTCGGGCATTCACATCAGGTTTCTTATCTTTATTATTACATTAAAAACATACTCATTCTCTCTCCGTTTTAATTAAATAATATTTTTAAATATATATCATTATGTTTTCTTCTCCCCACTTACAACCAATTTCAAAAATATTAAAATATTTATAGTGATTGACATTGATTCTCAAAATAACACATGAACAGTAACTTTTCTCTATACTTTACTCATATGCACTTACAATCATTGCTTAAAATATAAAGAACACACTCATAAATATAAGTAATCTACCGTGTATGCTCTAAGTGTACTAGAGAAAATATTATTGTTCATCAGTGTATTTTGTATACATTGTTCAACTCTTATAATTTTTTTAATATTTTTTAAAGTGGCTACGAATGGAGAAAAAATAAAAAACAATGATAAATACATATTAAAAAAGTGTTATTAATAAAAAGAAGAGTGATACGTGAATGCTCTAATTATCTGAATTCTACAATACCTTACCTAAATCTTATTCTTATATCTTGCTACTAGTTTTTTCTCCTTAACACTTGGAGTTTATTAACTTTTACATAAAACGAAAGATAATACATAACTCTATATCTTTTCCAATCTCATTTATATTAGAAAAAGTGTTTAGGTTTGAAGTTTGTTGAACATAAACATCCAATCTTTAAAGTACCCGTTGTTACATTTTTTTTATTTAATTAAAACAGGTTTATGATAAATAATTACAACCAACTCCATTCATGTCCTTATAATTATATAGCTTTTTACAAAGTCCAAATTCCTAGTGTACTTCACACTTCATTAACTAAATTATGAATAAACTAAGGTTTAATATATATTTTTTTCACGTGTTAACATCCAAGTTCTTTTATACGTTTAACATCTAGGTTTTACACTAAATACACAACATTAGTAATTGATTACTTATAAATGAAGCTTCAACTCTTTTACTTTTTATAACAAACTCACACACATTTAAATTCATCTTAAATTTATACCATTTATTCATAGCATGACTTGAACCATCAATCTCTAATGAATGATATCATACAACACGTATTGGTACCATTAGACCAAAATCCATCCGTGATCATGATGTGATACACCTTTAGACAACAAGCAATCTCACCATGTAACTTCAAGCATCATGGATAAAGTAAATGTCCTTTGGTCTGCTATAACAAACAAACTTTAGACACATCAATACTAATATCACTACATGAATACAAACCTTTCTATAGAAAACAACATTATCATGTGGATTTTATGAATGTCTTGATCTGCTTCATTTTAAAAGATATATAATATTCAAAAAGTTTAGAGTGTTTCTAATGGTTAATCAATTAAGTTGTAACGCGACATGTGTGAGAAATTCATGTTCGGTTGATCAGTGATGTTTAATACATTCATGTAAAAATGGCATACACATCCTAGATGCGTGATAAACACACTTGACGCTTAGTGGTTAGTCCTCAAAGGGTGATTGGTATAGGTTTTAGTTGTTTTTCCCAATTTATAAAAGTTGTTCTTATGACAAATAAACGAAGATCCTTATATAGAAAGGTTTATGTACGTACCATGATATAGTATGGATTTAGACAAGAAATATGTAAACGTACACTAGGTTAAACATATAGTCCTTTGTTTATTTGAAGGACTTGGTTTTAAAGCTACTAATTACACATGACAAGTAGGTTGTTATTGTAAATAATCTTAACTCTATATTAAAAGAAGACAAGAAAGGATTAATAATATATATATATAATATATATATATCATATATATATGTGTGTGTGTGTGTGTATATATAGAGAGGGATCAAATGAAAACTACGTTTATAATTGAAAACCGTGAAAACCACCACGATCCAATCACATAATTAATTGATTTAACTTTTTAAAATTTAAAGTAATTTGAGTAAAATTCAACCTTATTTTTTGAGGTCAGTAATTATTTTTATTTAAACTCCAAGAAATGACGATGATCACGAAACGACTTACGTATACGTAACTTGTATGAGTTAGATGTACGTAACTTTTAATTGTACACTTGGTAAATCATACTTACATATACATAACCTTTACATATATGTAACTTTTAGTTATACACTTTGTAATACATACTTACATATATGTACCCCTGGTTTTCATGATTTTCATCTATAACATGGTTTTCATTATGTGAAATGCACAATACAACTAGACTAGAACTGTTCTGTTTAGAAAACTATTAACAGAAAATGTATAAACAAAGTCTGATTATTACCCGAATTAGTTCTTGGTTAAATTCAAATATTTTGGAACAAAAACTAGGGTGATAGAATACATCCTACCCTAGGTAATCATCAGGATACATCACCAAAGCTTATGCGTGAATTAAAGCTAACTAGTATGTTGTAACCCTGATTTGTGAATCATATAACTTCTTTAAACCTTGATCCAATCGTCTTAGGACTCATAATGCATGCTTGTATTAACTAAGCATTTCTTTGAAGTATATCAACTTATCATTCCGAATAACTATAATAATCATCTTAATCACATAACACAGACAAAACTCGAGTTTAAGATTGTATTAAGTATCAATTATAATTAAATCAAACCTATAATTATTAAGCAAGTTGATATCTCAAAGGATGTTTTAAAAAATAAACATAACTCGTACGGTGGTTTTACAAAATCAATTATCATTAAAATGCACTCATATATTTTTTTTGGTTATGGATTTCAATAATCCCAACTTTTATTTATTAGCCGAGATTAATTTCAACTAAGGAAATATTTA